>JAJOOF010001885.1:0-24482 GCA_029582545.1 Solanum lignicaule | reverse complement strand
TTATTCACATGCACAAAATTTTATGATATTATGTGTGCATTTATATTTATATAGTTTGTTAGTCATCAAAGTGGTCAAACTAGTATGGTTAACAAAATATGCATTCATAAAATTGTCATTAACTTATACAAGTTAACGAAATGCCTATATTATATTGAAAATAAATAGATAAATTGACTTTCACTATTGCTAGAACTTAAGAATTTACCCAAATGTGAATCAATCATTCTACAAATAGTGAACATTATGAGGTAAATTAATATTTTCAATCAAACATATATTGTATATCCAAAGATGGCGTATATGTTTGATTAAAAATATTCAATTACCTATTAAAGAAAAAAAATGACATTTAAATTATGATAATGTGTCGTAGTATCTATCCAAAGGAGAATTACGATGTATTTTAATCGCTTTACTGAATTCACATTATTTTTTTATTTGTGAGCATGTATATCTATTTTTTGCAGTTATTCCTCTTCATTCGCATGCTTCATCTGTTACTGTGTTCAATTGATTGAACTTCTCTGAATGGCATGAACAAGTCCTGTTCCACTTAGGTGTGATAGATCTTGACTTGGCTCTGTTGAATGACAAACCTATTGTTATTACTGATAAGAGAAGTGAGGATGAGAAGTCTATTCATAAATCATGGGAGCTCTCTAACAGATTGAGCTTTATGTTCATGTGAATGATTGTTGCTAACAACATTAAGAGTACTATTCCACAAACAGAAAGTGTCAGAGAATACCTAAAGTTTGTGGAAGAACATTTTCGTTCTGTTGATAAGTCTCTCGTTAGTACACTAATGGCTGAACTCCCGATCATGAAGTTTGATGGGTCGCGTAGTATGCAAAATTATATCATCGAGATGACAAACATTGTAGCAAGACTTTGGACCTTGGGTATGAAAGTGAATGACACCTTCTTGGTTCAGTTTATTTTGAACTCATTGCCTCTTGAGTATGTACCATTCCAAATTAACTATAACACTATTAAGGATAAGTGAGATGTTAGTGAATTGTTCAATATACTTACTCAAGAAGAGTCAAGGCTTAAGAAACAGAGAGGTCATTCCATTAACCTCATGGTTCAAGAAGATGGTAAAGGACTTTAAGTGAAGGCCAACAATTTTACGAAGAAGAAAGCTCCTGCAAAAGTTTTACAGGATTCTCATAAGGAACTCAAGGTTGATGTGTCTCGTTTCTGTAGAAAAGGACACTATCAGAAAGATTGCCAGAAACGTAAAGCTTAGTTTGAAAGAAAGGTATATTTAGTGATTTTGTATGTTTCGAATCAAATTTAGTAGAAGTTCCTAATAATACTTGTTTGCTTGATTCTGGTGCAACTACTCATGTATCCATTATGTTGCAGGGATTTATTACGATCCAAACTACAAATCCAAATAAGGATTTCTTGTTCATGGAAAATCGCATGAAGGTTAAAATTGAAGGCATAGGGACTTATCAGTTGATGTTGGAGACTGTACATCACTTTGATCTATTAAAGACTCTTTATGTTCTTTCAGTTTCTAGGAATTTAATTTCTCTTTCAATACTTGATGTTTCTGGATTTGATTTTAGGTTTGGACATGGATGTTTCAATTTATATAAGAATACTATTTTTTATGGTTCTGGTGTTCTTATTGATTGTTTATATAGATTGAAATTCGATAATTATTTTTATGAATCCCTTCTTACTATTCATCAAAATGTTGGAATTAAACGTAGTTCACTAAATGAAAGTTCTGTTAATTTGTGGCATAGACGTTTGGGTCATGTATCCAAAAGAAAGATTAAAAAGATTAGTAAAGAATGAGATTCTTTCGGATATGAATTTTATTGATCTTGATGTATGTTTGGATTGCATTAAAGGAAAACATACCAAGAAAGGTGCCACGATGAGTACTTAGCTTCTTGAAATTATACACACTGATATTTGTGGACCCTTTAATGTTCCATCTTTTGGTGGAGAAAAAATATTTTATTACCTTTAATGATGATTTTTCACGTTATGGATTTATCTAGTTGTTGAAAGAGAAATCACAAGCAGCGGATGCCCTCAAAGTGTACATTAAAGAGGTTGAAACACAATTAGATAGGAAAGTGAAAATCAATAGGTCAGATAGAGGTGATGAATATTATGGAAAATATAACGAATCAGGACAATGTCTAGGTCCATTTGTAAAATTCCTCAAAAGCATGACATATGTGCACAGTATACTATGTCAGGAACACCTCAACAAAATGGTGTTGAAGAAAGGCGTAATCGAACACTTATGAATATGGTTAAAAGTATGATGAGTAATTCCTTATTACCCAAATCATTGTGGATGCATGCTCTTAAAACCGTTGTATATTTATTGAACAGGATTCCTAGTAAGGCAGTTTCAAAGACCCCTTTTGAACTATGGACCAAAAGGAAACCTAGTTTAAGACACATGCATGTTTGGGGTTGTCCAGCGGAAGCTAGAGTTTATAATCCACATGAAAAGAAATTAGATTTTCGAACAGTAAGTGGTTATCCAGAGAAATCTAAAGGGTATGGGTTTTACCTTCCAAATCATAGTTCGAGAATTGTTGAAACCGGTAATGCTGCAAAACTCTTTTAGAATGGTGAAGTTAGTGGGAGTGTTGAACGAAAAAGTGTGGAAATTAATGAGGTAAGGGTAAATATTCCATTGCCCATGAATGTACGTACTTCCACACCAGTTACAAATGTTGTTTCTCTCATTGAAAAACACTTTAACAATGTTGAACAACAGTTGGGTGAAACACTTCAAGAAGGAACCAATTCATAAGTATCTGACGCAAATAAACCACAAACAGTGACATTAAGAAAATCTTAAAGAGAAAGAAAATCAGTCATTTCAGGAGATTATTTGATTTATTTGCAAGAGTCAGATTTTGAAATTGGAATTAATAAAGATCTGATTTCATTTTCACATGTCATAGGAAGCAATAAGTCTGATAAATGGATTGATGCCATGAATGAAGAGTTAAAATCCATAGAATACAACAAACTTTTGTTTGGGATCTCGTTCAATTACTAGAAAGTTCTAAAAGAATTGGGTGTAGATGGATCTTCAAAACCAAACATGATTCAAATGGTAATATTTAACTATATAAAGCCAGCCTTGTTTCCAAGGGATACACTCAAAAAGGAGGCATTGATTATAAAGAGAAATTTTCACCGGTCTCAAAGAAAGACTCATTAAGAATTGTTTTAGCTTTGGTAGCTCAATATGATTTAGAGTTACATCAAATGGATGTGAAAACTGTCTTTCTTAATGGAGACCTCAAGGAGGATGTTTATCTGGACCAACTAGAGGGTTTCAAAATTAAAGGAAAAGATCAAATGGTGTGTAAGCTAAAGAAGTCAATATATGGATTCAAACAAATCTCACGACAATGGTATATAAAGTTTTATGATACCATAACATCTTTTGGATTTAAGGAGATTACCGTTGATCGGTGTATATACCAAAAGATCAGTGGGAGTAAGTTTATATTTTTATTCATGTATGTTGATGACATTTTACTTGTTGCTAATGATTTATGCATATTGCGTGAGAAGAAAAACTTTTTCTCTATGAACTTTGAAATGAAAGATATGGGTGAGGCATCCTATGTGATAAGAATAGAAATATTTTGTGATAGATCACAAGAATTATTGGGACTGTCTCAAAAAGGCTATATCAAAAGAGTTCTAGGGAGATTTAACATGAATAATTGTTCAACAGGAATAGTTCCTATTCAAAAAGGGGACAAATTTAATCTCAAACAATTCCCAAAGAATGATGTAGAATGAAAAGAAATAGAAACAATTCCTTACTCTTCTATTGTTGGAAGCTTGATGTATGTTCAAACTTGCACAAGACCGGATATTAGTTTTGTGGTTGTAATGCTAGGAATATATCAAAGTAACCCTAGAATTGATCATTGGAAAGATGCAAAGAAAATCTTAAGGGACCTGAAAGGAACGAAAGATTACATGTTCATGTATAGGAGTTCCAATCACTTAAAAGTTACTAGATACTCAGATTCAGATTTTGCTGGATGTGTTGGCACTAGAAAGTCCGCGTTTGGTTACTTTTTCCTATTAGCTGAAGGAGCAATATCGTGGAAGAGTGCTAAACAATCTGTCGTTTATACATCCACAATATAAGCTAAATTTGTGGCATGTTATGAAGCCACAATTCATGCATTATGGCTGTGGAACTTCATTTCAGGACTTGGGGTTGTCGACACCATTACCAAGCCGCTGAAAATTTATTAATAATACTGCAACAATATTATTTTCCAAGAATGATAAGTACTCCAAAGGTGCCAAACATATGAAATTTAAGCACTTTACTGTCAAGGAAAAATTTCAGAAATAAAGAGTGTTACTTGAGAATATTAGAACTGATCTCATGATTGCACATCTGTTAACAAAAGGCTTAAAACCAAAGACATTTAAAGAACATGTTCAAAGAATGGGTCTTGGTTGTACTTATGACTAATATATGGGAAAAAGGACAAATATACTCCGAACTATCATAAATGGTATACAGATTCCCCCCGTCATACTTTTAGGACATTGGTGCCCCTGTCGTCCAAAAACTAGAGCATATATATACCATGTCTACTAACGGACATACACGTTTCATAATTTTATCTACTAACCTGACATTTATTAAATATCGAATCGATGGATAAAATTATGCCACATGTCCCTATTTAGTCTTCCGTTAGAGTGAAGGACATATATGCTCTAGTTTTTAGACAGCAGGGGCATCAATGTCCCAAAAGTATGACGGAGGGTATCTGCATACTATTTACGATAGTTCAAAGGTATATTTCTCTTTTTTTCCTTGATATATTCATGATGTTTTTACACTTTGAGCTCAATTATGTGTTTCTGATATACATTAATGAATTTATTGTTTCTCATAATGGTGTATACATTGTTGTTTTGAGTTATTACAAGATAAGTCTCTATGAGACATTATTGTCGGCCATAATATTATATGTTTGATAACTTATGAACCTAGTATGATAAGTTGCTAATATAGTAGTATATGGAAGAAAGTATGTAACTTAAATTTTATGTACACCCGCCATAACTCGAATTAGTAGTATGTTAGATTGTGGAATGTAGATGGACATTATAAAAGAGATTTATTGTATGCGCAACTAATGTTTATGAAATATTAATATTATATGGTCATTGGGCCAGGTTGGAGAATGTAAGAATAATTCTTACTTATGGCCCAAGTTTACTTGTGATCTAAGCAACCATAAATAATATTTAATGAAGAATAGATCTTGTTTGTACATTGGTTACTTGATGGATATATCGGATTAAGTCATAACCTCTATAAATTGGTCTCCCTTCCCCCATTAGGGTTACCACATATTTTCTACATTAATTTCATCATTGACGGCTATGGTAACGTAATGCTGGGGCAAGGAGGTAGAAACCAATTTACGACTAACGCTTCCGCTTTTCTTTGTGATGATTTCTTCGGCATCATCACAGAGTAAAGCGGAAGCGTTAGTCGTAAATTGGTTTCTACCTCCTTGCCCTAGCCTTACTTTACCACAGCCGTCAACGGTGGAATTAATGTAGAAAATATATGGTAACCTTAATGGGTGGAGGCATGACCAATTTATAGAGGTTATGACTTAATCTGGTAAGTCAATCAAGTAACCAATGTACGAACGAGATCTATTCTTCATCAAATAATAGTTATGATATTATTTGGATCACAAGTAAACCTGAGCCACAAGTAAACTTGGGCCATAAGTAAGAATTATTCTTACAGATCCTGGATACTTCTATGGTTCCTCTTCTCTTGGCTCAGTAGGTTCTAATTGCTTCTCTTGTAGATCAGGAGAATCTACTTTTATTGTTATATCTTTGTCATTTTCACCCTTTCCTCCTTTGACTTAATGTGGGTGTTTTATCTCCTCAATAATAACAATACTCAATTGTTCTTTGTGTGTGTTATCAATTTCTTCTTCCTCCATTTTTTTCTATTCTACTCTGACTTCCCATTTATTGGAGGCACTATTATCTGTGTTTTGCTGAGAATTTATGTTTTATCAAATACCTCATTCACCCAAGTTTTGTCTACTTTGTCAAGAATATCCCCATTTGAGTTCTTATAAGATTTAATTTTCCTTTGAGACCCTCATATTTATATTAACATTTGACCTAGATTAAGCCACTACATTTTGATTTTTGTTTGTAAAACGGTCTCTTCTGTTTGAGTTGAAGCATCAAATTTGCTTTGAGCATCCACATCATTGCCATCTCTTGTGTTATTTTTCTCCTGCACATTATTCTTATTCCTTCATTGTTCATACCAGTCTTTCAATTGCTAAGATTCCATACCACTTTACCACTATATAGATTTATTGTTGGATAATGTTTTGAAGGTACACTCTATGTTATTGTGATTCATTCTTATTCACTTTCTTCTCATCTTCATCTTTCTCTACTTTTGGTAGTGCCAACTCAAAATGTAATATGCGACATATATCATTGGCATGCCCTTGTATTTTACTCTATACAATACTTTGATATAAAATTATATTGAAACCTCTCCTTTTCATTTCTAGTGGTATATATGTGAGCTCATTTTCTATCTTCATGCATGTTCACATGTTATGAAAAAGCATAGAGCAAATTAACCTGAACTTTTACTCTCACATAACTATGTCTTGTCTTATTGACAATTGCCATGTCTAGGTGTAAAGGTTTTCCAATTGCAGACGCAAGTGTGAACAAAGCCTCTTTCACGTAGAAAGTGATTAGTAGATTTGGGAAAGAGATCTGAGTCAAAGTTTGTGTCATTTCTACATTGATTCTAAAGTTCGCATCAAATAAGCACATTCATCCTTAGGTTTCAAGTAGTACAAAGTTCGGGACATGACATTGATAAAGTCTTTTTAACAGTAAAGCCTATTAGAACAATCACCTTCCAAGCCACATTCTTTAGGAATAGTTATTCTTATTTCATCTGGGATAGGCCAACTGTCAAAAACTCAAGCTTAGACCTCCATTGATGAACAAAGATGAGCTCCCATTGAAACTTGAGGGAAAAGAAAAGAACGATGAATATGAAAAGAAAGAAAATATCTTCTCTGTATTGTTAAAAGTTGTTTTTACAACTGTGTGGGCCAGCACCTATTTATACAAAAACTTAACTAACTAAACCAACTCATTAATCATGTACAACTGTCAATGCTAACCACTAACTCTATCAAACTCTAACTACTTTAATTAATTTAGCCATTCTCAACACCCCCCTCAAGTTGGAGGGGAGGAATCCACTGTCAACTTGTCCAGTAGTGCACTATGCTTGATCCCTGTTAAGGATTTAGTAAACATATCGGCTAGTTTTTCATGAGTTAAGACATGGTGAAGACTGATGATTCCAGCTTGTAGGTTATTTCTCACAAAATGGTAGTCCACCTCTATATCTTTATTACGTTAATGAAAAATAGGATTTCTAGCTATATGAATTGTTGTTTGACTGTCACAGTACACAGGAGTGGGATTAGTGCAGGGAACATCAAATTATGTCAAGATTCTTCTTAGCCAAGTCACTTCCCCAACCACCATTCAGATGGACCTGTATTTAGCTTCAGCAGATGAAAAAGACATTGTAGCTTGCTTCTTTGATTTCCAACTAATTGGACTATCACCAAGCATAAAAATATAACCACTAACTGATCTTATCGAATCAGGACAAGAAGACCAGTCTGAGTCACAGTATGCTTTAAGAACAAATGTAGGATCTCTGGACATGAAAATCCCCATAGTAGGATCATTCTTCAAAAACCTCAGCACATATATTGCAGCCTTGAGATGAGGTTCTCTAGGAGCTTGCATATATTTAAATGTTGAACACTGTATGCTATATCCATTCTGGTGTTGGTGAGGAAGTTGAGTTTCCCCACCAGCTTCCTATAATAAGTAGGATCATTGAGAAGGGTTCCTTCATATGCTAACAACTTCAGATTGCATTCCAAAGGAGCAGCTACTGGTGTATATGATAGGCAATCAAACTCCTTCAGCAACTATGTGGTGAACTTCCTCTGAGAGATTATGACATCATCTTTCTTATAAAGCAACTCAAAACCAAGGAAATAGTGTAGTTGTCCTAGATCATTAATCTTGAAAACATCATGTAAAAATGATTTAAGTTGTTGATCTCACTCAATTCTATTCATGTGATCACTATATCTACATATACTGCTAGAAAAATTAAAGAACCACCAGACTTTTTGTAGAAGAGTGAATAGTCTTCAACTAAGTGTGAAAATCCTCTTAACTCTAGTGCCTGTGTGAGTTTATCATACCATTAACATATAAGGATTCCCTAAGTTTGCACACCAAATGTGAAGTGTCTGTATCCAACCCTTGAGGAGCATTGTTAACATCTAATTGATTAAGATTTCTCATTCAAATCTCCATATAAGACTGAATTGTTAACATCTAATTGATTAAGATTTCTCATTCAAATCTCCATATAAGACTGAATTGTTAACATCTAATTGATAAAGCTTCCACCCCCTCTTGACAGCCACACTAATCAGTGTTCTAACGGTGGTCATTTTAACCACTGGTGAGAATGTCACAGTGTAATCAACTCCTGTTTGTTGAGTGTATCCTTTCACCACCAATATTGCCTTGAACCTTTCTATGGACCCATCGGCTTTGTGTTTGATCTTGTAGACCCATTTACATCCTATTGATTTCTTTCCTGGAGGTAAAGGAACTAAATCCCAAGTGTGATTAGCATGTAAAGCCTCAAATTCATGTGTCATGGCTGCTAGCCAAATAGGATTCATAGTTGCTTCCTCATATGACTCAGGTTCTTTATCAAGAGAAATATTTTGCATGACCTGCTGACTATTTAGATCCAAACAAGTGAGAGAAAATTGTTTGGTTTTGGTCAAGGTTGCATTCAACGAGGTAGAGGGTGCCTGGGTGTGGTCTTTCAACGAAGGAAGAGAGTAAACAAATTATTTCAAGTGATGGGGTGTAACATGGGTCCTAGAAGATCTCCTAGGTGCTGGTATGGCTACATCAAAGTTGCACATTGGTCTTGGTTGCATATTAATGTCAGGTGAGGTATTTTGAGTGGTGGCAGGTAAGATGTTAGGTGTATCATTTGGTATGCATGGATAAATAGGTTCTGCAACATTAAAGGGTGATCTGTTCAATTTATGTTTGCCTTGCATTGATAGTGTTATTTTCAGAAAACATAAAAGAAGACTCAGAATTCACATATGTTAGTACAGTGGGAAAAGAAGAATGAATTGGTAAAGACACAAAGGGAAAAACATTTTCACAAAATTGAACATCTTAAGAGACATGTATCTTCCTAGTGGCTAAGCCAAGGACTTTGTATCCTTTTGTTCCAAAGGGGTACCCTATGAATATGTGAGGTTGTGTTCTAGGCTCAAACTTATCTTTGTGAGTTTTGAGGATGGTAGGATAACACAAACATCCAAACCTCTAAGGTGGGAATAGTTTGGTTCTTTTAGTAGAGGAGTTCATATGGACATTTTCCCTTGAGAGAAACAGAAGGTAACCTGTTGATCAGGTATATGGCTGTTAGTAGGCACTCTCCCAAATATCTTATGGGAAGTTTGGACTGATATACAAGTACTCTTGCTGTTTCTAGAAGGTATTTATGTTTTCTTTCTACCACACCATTTTGTTGTGGTGTGTAGGGACATGACCTTTGATGTATGATTCCTTTGGATAGATAAAAAGATGTGGCTTCATTGCTGGTGAATTCTAGGTCATTATCAGATCTTATTGTCTTGATGGAAGTTTGAAACTGATCTTTTATCATATGAACAAAAGCCTTTAGGATTTGTAAGGTGTTAGCTTTGCAGCTCATCAAATGTGTCCAAGTGGACCTGGTATAGTCATATACTATGGTTACAAAGTACTTGTAATTGTTGTATGTACTTACATGGTATGGTCCCAAATGTATATATGTAAGAGGTCAAAAGGTTTGTTCGCATATGTTTGGGATTGTTGTGGAAATGAGGACATGTTTTGTCTTGCCATGGGGCAAATATGACACAGGAAAGGTTGTTTAGTGGAAAATTGAATTGGGATAGATGATATCCCCTCATCTTCACAAAAGGAACATGTCCTAGCCTATTGTGCCACAGAGAATCCACATACTTACTAGAAGATGAACAATTAGTAGGGTAAGATTTATGAGATAAACAAGCCTTTTTATTATGTGAAGAACAAACATTTACATAAGGAATAAGGGATGGGGAATGAGCCTGTGAAACAGAAATATCACACAATGCATCAGATTCAGAAATATCACACACATCGTTAGGCTTGCAACTATTCATAAAGGATGAAGAAGTAGCAGTAAGAGAAATAAAAGGTGAACAATGAGACTCAGAGGATTGGTATTTTGTGCAGAGAAAATACAATCTATTCCTTTCTCTACCAATCTCTAAAGGCCTCTTTAATGAAGGGGCCTGTAAGACACATGAAGAGGCAAAGAAATTAACATCAGATTTGAGTAGGTGCATAGTAAGGGAATGTATAGAGATGATATTGAACTTGAAACTGGGAGCAAACAACACTTTATGCAATGTTAAAGTTGGACTGAGAACAACATCACATATTTCTGTTACTTTCACTCTATTTCCCTTTGGTAGAGAGACTAAGAAAGGATAAGATAAGGTCTTAATGTTGGTAAACATCTTTTTTTTATATGACATATGGTTAGATGCTCCGGTGTCCAATATCCAAAAGTCAGTTGGTGAATGAGAACATTTATCTAAAAGATTAGCCATGACTTCACTATGAGTAGAACAAGCAAGACTACCTGCAAAGTTTGCAGCTCCATTGGAGATGTTGTCTGAGCCAGCACATAGTGATCCACTGTGGAAACTTCCAAGTAAGTGCAGCAATTGAGTTTGTTGTTCTTTAGTCAAGGTGAAATTGCCATCAACTCTCAAAGTACCAGGGCCATCAAGATGATTGTCCAATGCTTAATTGGGTCCTCCATGTACAACTACAACAAATGTTGTATTCTTCCCTTTTGTAAACTTAAAATTTTGTGGAAAACCATGGAGTCTGTAGCATTTATCCTTGGTATGTCCAGTCTTCTTGCAGTAATCAAAAAAATATTTGAATGCTTGAAGAACTGCCTCTATGAAATTGTTGATTGGACTTGTTTCCTGTAGTGTTATTGTATTGACTGTAATTTGTCCTGAACTGATTGCTTCCATGTGCACTTAAAGTTGTACTGTTTGTGGCTAAGTAGTTGTGTGGTTTAACTTCTCGTTGCTTCTCTTCCTGAATTAGAATAGAAAAAACTTGGGCAATAGTAAGAAGATGGTTCATCATCAGTATGCTTCCCTGCACTACTGTGTATACCTCATTTAGCCCCATCAAAAACTTGATAAGTCTTTTGTCCTATTCATCTTTGTGTATAGCAGTTTTGGCACCACAAATACATACACAATTGCATTGATTATTGTTATTCAAAGTGCCTAGTTCTTCCCACAATCGCTTCATTTTAGTATAGTAAGGAGCTATGTCCATGGATCCTTGACTTAGGTCACTAACCTCCTTTTGAAGTTGATACAATTTAGCACCATTAGTTTGATCATACTTGTCCTCCAATTTCTGCCAGAGTTCAACAGCATTATTGACATATTGCAAGCTTTTAGCAATGTCTCTTGAGAGAGAGTGCAGTATCCAGGAAGTGACCATGTCGTCACATCGTTCCCATTGATTGAGAAGAGGATCATCTTGAGCTGGCTTTTTGTATTTGCCATTGACAAAACCCATCTTGTTCTTCATAGACAAAGTCCGCAACATACCACGCCGCCATGACCTATATCCACTTCCATCGAAGGTACCAGGAGTAATTTCGGAACCATCACTCTCTGAGGGGTGCATATACAGTGGGTTAGTCAAATCGGTAGTTTCCTTCTCTGGTGCCATAGTAGTATTGATAAGAATCGATTAACAATCGATCGGAAAAAAAGAATTGAGATGAAGCTCAATGGAAAACGATGTGAACTGGTGAGTGAAATGCAGGTAAAAACGCAGAGAAAACAAAACTGTAAAATTGAGGAAATTGGGGAAAAATTGCGAAAGAAATTTCATAGAAGAAAAGAATGAATGCTTAGAAAATCGATGAAATAGGACTTCATAGCACTCTCTCGCATGCCCAGACCTCAACTGGAGCATGAACACTTCTAAATGGGGGCCCAACATTGGTTAACAACAAATTGGAATGGGTCTTGCTCTGATACCATGTCAAAAACTCAAGCTTAGACCTCCATTGATGAACAAAGATGAGTTCCCATTGAAACTTGAGCGAAAAGAAAATAACGATGAAGATGAAAAGAGAGAAAATATCTTATCTGTATTGTTAAAAGTTGTTTTTACAACTGTGTGGGCCAGCACATATTTATACAAAAACATAACTAACTAAACCAATTCCTTAATCATGTACAACTATCAATGCTAACCACTAACTCTATCTGACTCTAACTACTTTAATTAATTCAGTCATTCTCAACACCAACCATGGAAGAATTTTTCAAACAACTGCAAATTTCACATTTTCAATCACGTTCATTCTATTAATTTCTACTTGTGTCCATGTCATTATAGTTTCACCATTGTCCACTGTGATAAATTTGGTAGAAATGGTTGAATATTGGTATTAAAAGTTGGATTGTGATTAGGATAGGTATTCAATTTTTTATTTGATTTTATCAAATTTTGATTTGATTCTTCAACTTTTGGTTTAAAAAAGTGTGCTCCGATATGTTTTTCTCTTTTTCTATTTTGAAGATTTAAATATGACTTCTACCATTTTGCAGTCCATCTATTCCTCATGTTTTTAATTATAAAAATAGATATTTTAACTTTGAATATTTGCATTATAAAGTTATAAGAACTTGAAATTATGAACTTCAATCTTCCCGTTCGACGACACCTATGTTTCACTGTTTTCATTTTCTAGGTCATGCCTTGTGTGAGGGGTCTGCTCAGTAAACGTACAAAATAGACCGCAGTTTGACTGACCCTCTTCTTCCCATTCGGGATGGGTTGACCCAGAAATACAGTAAGAAAGAATGGAACCACAGGAGAATCGTCTTTGTCCAATTATGAATTGCAAAAGACTGACTTTGAAAGTGGAACACGAACTTATTTCCGCTATTTTGGATTCTTATTGAGCATAACAAAATCGAGGTTGATGATAAAGCTAGTGAAGTTTCCATGACGTTCGACCTTTGTGTTACATATATGTATACCTTTACATTTAAAAGACAAACATGTATGAAATACTCATCATTATGACAGTTTTATGTCAATAACTTTAATTTATTACTCAATTAGAAATGCTAGCAACTCCATCACCAGCTTCTACTTCACCAGCCTCATTTCAAGGACCTAGAGAAACACCTAAAATGCCATTAAAAAAGGAGTTCAACTGATGGATCTCATGGGGCATATGTTAAAAGTTGTACAACATCAGCCCTATTTTCTAGTTTGAATAAGTCAGCAGAGAGCTATATTTTAGCTTTTAGTTGGTACTTCATTATTTTTGATTCGTTATAGCTTTTTCCTGTTTTGTAGAATTGCAGATTGTGTTCCTAAAGTTTAGGAGAATTTGTTTAGTGGAATTCCAATAGTGGTCTAGTGGGAATATGATTCCACCATATGTAAGCCTACTTAAGGCTACAAAGCGTATTGAATAAAAATATTCAACCACTTCTCTGCAAGAAAACACGTTTCTCTTCTAGTCTTGTTTCTCTTCTATTCTTCTTGTTATTTCCTCTTTCAACTATTGGCTTCTCTATTTAGTAAGGTGATCATCATTTGGTATCAGAGCTATGTTTAAAGGAGAGAAAGAGAAGTCACACATAACATATATACCAGTTGTTTTGTTCTGTTGCGATGATTGATTTACAAGCAATAGGTGGAGTTAAGAAACTCAACCATCAGAATTACAAAACATGGATGACATGTATGACTTCCTACATGGAAGGTCAAGATCTTTGGGAGGTCGTTAATGGAAGTGAAGTCAAACCAGGGGAAGCAGAACTAAATGGCGCATTGATAAAATGGAAGATTAAACCAGGAAAAACATTATTTGCTCTCAAGACAACCATCGAAGAAGACATGTTGGAACATATACGTGATGCTAGAACACCAAAAGAAGTTTGGGACACACTGGTTGCACTATTTTCAAAGAAGAAAAACACACGACTACTACTTTTAGAAAATGAGTTATTGTCGATAGCTCAAAATTATATGAGCATTGAGCAATACTTTCACTAAGTGAAGTCGATATGTCATGAAATTTCAAAATTGGAACCAATAACTCCAATCGGGAAAACTACGATGAAAAGAATAACTATTCATGGTTTGAGATCTGAGTAAAGAAACTTTGTTACTGCAGTACTGGGATGGAAAATTCAACCATCACTTGTTGAGTTGGAGAATATGCTTGATGGCCAAGAAGCCATGGCTAAGCAAATGGGCGGTGTTTCACAAAAATGTGAGGAAGCACTCTATATCAACAAAAGTAGAGGGAACTCCAAACAGTACAATGTAGGTGGGTCGAAAAGAAGTGATGATAAGGAAAAAAATCATCAAGAAGAGGGGAATTATCATCCAGGGGGAGCTTCAAAGAACTACTAGAGAAAAAAATAAGAGGTTTGAAGGGAAGTGTCATCATTGAGGAAAGAAGGGCCATAAAGCCAAGGTTTGCTGGTTCAATAAAAGGGTTGTTGAGAGCAACGTTGCAGCCATTTCCAGTCTAAAGGAAAAGAGTGAAGATGATTGGGATGCTGAAGCATTCTTTGTTGTAGAACAAGATGAGTTAGCTCTTACAATAACAACCTATAAACCAATTGACTATCAGAATGACTGGATTGTTCACTCAAGGTGTTCAAACCATATGACTAGTAACAAAGAGAAGTTGAAATATCTAACCAAGTACAAGGGAAGTCGTGAGGTGGTGACAACTGACGATGCAAAATTATCAATAGCTCATATCGACAAGGTTGTAGTGACTCCAAATAGTAGTGTTGATCTGATATTGCTTCAAAATGTTCATCATGTCCGGGTATGAAGAAAAATCTTCTTTCAGTAGCACAATTAATATCTCTGGGTCATTTTATTATGTTTGGTCCACAAGATATAAGGATAGATCATGATCTTGAGATTAAAGAAGAGTCAATAATGAAGGGACAAAGACTGAATTCCGTCTATGTAATGTCGGCAGAAATCGCATATATAGATAAGACAAGGAAGAATGAAACTGCAGATTTATGACACATGCGATTGAGTAACGTTAGCTACTCTAAACTTAGTGTCATGATGGAAAAGTCAATGTTGAAGGGTCTTCCAAAATTTTCTGTAAGGACAGATGTAATATGTGTGAGCTGTCAGTATGGTAAAGCACATCAGTTGTCGTATGAGAAGTCAAAATATAAATCCAAGGAACCATTAGAGTTAATTCACTCTGATGTATTTGGACCTGTCATATGACTGGTGACAAACAGAAGTTGCAAAATCTAACCAAGTACAAGTGAAGTCGTGAGGTGGTGACAACCGACGATATAAAATTATTAATAGCTCATATCGACAAGGTTGTAGTGACTCCAAATAGTAGTTCTGATCCGATGTTGCTTCAAAATGTTTATCATGTCCCAGATATGAAGAAAGATCTTCTTTTAGTAGCACAATTAACATCTCTGGGTCATTTTATTCTGTTTGGTCCTCAAGATGTAAGGATATATCATGATCTTGAGATTAAAGAAAAGCCAATAATGAAGGAACAAAGACTTAATTCTGTCTATGTAATGTCGGTAGAAACCGCACATATAGACAGGACAAGGAAGAACGAAACTGCAGACTTATGACACATGCGATTGAGTCACATTAGCTACTCTAAACTTAGTGTCATGATGGAAAAGTCAATGTTGAAGGGCCTTCCAAAACTTTCTATAAGGACAGATGTAATATGTGTGGGCTGTCGATATGGTAAAGCACATCAATTGTCGTATGAGGAGTCAAAATATAAAGCCAAGGAACCATTAGAGTTAATTCACTCTGATGTATTTGGACCTGTCAAGCAACTTTTTGTTGGTGGGATGAAATATATGTTAACCTTCATTGATGATTTTTCCAGGTATGTGTGGGTTTATTTTTTAAAGGAAAAATCTGATACATTTTCAAAATTCAAAGAAGGGAAAAGGGTCAAATATGCCCATAAACTACCCAAAAACGTCTAGATATACCCCATTTAAAGTTTGGGTCACTCGTGCCCTCGCCGTCCAACTTTTTGCTTAGATATGCCCTTATGGGCATTAGTTGGTCTGTTGGAAATATCCAGCTTATTTTACATTTATTTAAATGCCAAATGGAATTGCCACGTCATTTTTACATTCCCACATTGCATTTTTATATTAAAAGGGAAAGGGGTCAATTAATCCCCTAATCCGGTCCATAAATCAATCCCTCTTTTAAAGAACCCGTGTCCGACCCGTATCATATCCCTTCTTCATTACCATCAAAATCGCAGATTTCATTTCAAAGCTAGGGTTCTTGAGAGCCCTCCCCCTATCGATTTCATTTTTAGAAGCTCGCACGACAATAAAAGAGTATTCTAGTCATCTTCAGTCATCTTCCACCATTCAAGTTTTAAAAGAAATTAAAGAGAAGAATTCATAAATCACCTTTTTATTTCCTTACTGTTCATCTCTGATAAGAAAGTTATAAATTGGTAGAAATCATAACAAAAGAGGTTCCATGAGTTCTCGAAGTTGGCTCTATGTTAAAAACCTTCTGACTGAGGCATTTTACCTTTTAGCAAATGGACTTAGAGCATTTTCCATTGCAAGGAAAAAACAAAATCCAAAAACTCAGGGATCAGGCATTGGTATTCCTACCCCACTCCTTGCAACTGGCTGGATTTGGTTTTCTCTCACAATTCAAGATATATGTAAAGTACTCCTACAAATTCAGCATAGGCAAAATATCTAAGGACGTCTTGTTCTTGAATTCATCTAACTTACCGCTAAGCTCACTACTAGCATAATCCAGAAATGCAATGCGTACAATTACAATAAGGCAGCAATCAAAAGAAAATCCAAGTAACAATGCTCGTTATAGATAACTGAAGATACTAGAATACTCTTTTATGGTCGTGCGAGCTTCTCAAAATGAAATCGATAGGGGGAGGGCTCTCAAGAACCCTAGCTTTGAAATGAAATCTGTGATTTTGATAGTAATGAAGAAGGGATATGATATGGGTCGGATACGGGCAATTTAAAAGAGAGGGTTGATTTATGGATCGAATTAGGGGATTAATTGACCCCTTTCCCTTTTAATATAAAAATGTCATGTGGTAATGTAAAAATGACGTGGCAATTTCATTTGGCATTTAAATAAATGTAAAATGAGCTGGATATTTCCAACAGACCAACTAACGCCCATAAGGGCATATCTAAGCGAAAAGTTGGACGGCGAGGTCACGAGTGACCCAAACTTTAAACGGGGAGGGGGGAGGGAGGGGGGAGGGGAGAGAAGGGGTATATCTAGACATTTTCAAATAGTTTAGGGGCATATTTGACCCTTTTTCCTTCAAAGAATTCAAAAAGGTTACTGAAGCAAAAGTTGGCAAGAAAATTATTTGCCTGCGAACTGACAATGGCGGGGAATACACCTCATATGAATTCTCTGAATTCCTTCGAAAGTATCAAATACGTCGTCAACTCACATGTCCAAATACGCCACAACAAAATGGCGTAGCAGAAAGAAAGAATAGACACCTAGCAGAAATTTGTCGGAACTTGCTTCACGTGAAAAATATTCTCAGACAATTTTGGGCGGAAGCTATGAAAGTTGCAGCTTTTGTGATCAATAGACTTCCTCAATAAAGGTTAAGTTTTCTTTCACCTTTTGAGAAGGTATGGAATATGAAACCTTCAATTAGCTATTTTTGTGTTTTCGAATGTGTATGCTATGTATTTGTACCTAATCATTTACGTAGAAAGATGGACAAAAAAGTTGTTAGTTGTATATTTGTAGTGTATGACAGTCAACGAAAAGGGTGACGCTGTTGTGACCCAAGCACAGGAAAGTGCTACACTTCTCAGAATGTGATATTTGATGAAGCTTCTTCATGGTGGTCTTCAAATAAGGAGATGCTGCCAGATTCAAATGTTCTCAAAGATGTATTGGACTCATCTCATGTCCAATTGAGTCTAGATGAAGCTGAAGATGAAGCTAACGAAGATACTGTTAATGAAGGTGTGGCTCAAAATCCTTGGCAAACTGGTGTGTACCAACAATCAAGTGAAGAAGATGAGCTAAGTGGAGCAAACACACCCCCGTCTCTTAGAAGGTCATCAAGGATAAGAAAGCTTAATCCTAAGTATGCCAATGCTGCCATAGTAGAAGAGGAAAATGAAAAAGAACCAGAGAATTTTGAGGAAGCATTTCAAAATCCGAACTGGATTAAAGCTATGGAGGAGGACATTGCTGCGCTAGAACTTAATCAAACTTGGGAGCTCGTGGTAAAGCCAAGAGATGTCAAACTTATTTCCAGTAAATGGATTTACAAGATAAAATGTCACACAAATGGGTCAATTGAAAGGCTCAAAGCTCGTCGTGTAGCCCGAGCTTTTCTCAGCAATATGGACTACATTATGATGAAACATTTAGTCCAGTGGCTAAGCTTACTACAATCCGGATCATACTTGCACTTACATCCAGTAAAAATTGGAACCTATGACATATGGACATAAATAATGCATTTTTGCACGAAGAGTTGGATCGGGAGATCTACATATGTCAACCAATGGGCTTTTAGAATCAAGATCATTCCGAGTATGTATGTAAGCTTCGAAAAGTGCTATATGGGTTAAAGCAAGCACCAAGGGCATGGTATGGTAAGATTTCTTAATTTCTTACTCATAGTTGTTATTCTATAGCATCGGCAGATTCCAGACTATTTGTGAAAGTTGCTGGAAGGAAACTAGCTATTGTGTTAGTATATGTGGATGATTCAATCCTAACAGGAGATTGTGAAGAAGAAATTCTTCTAACAAAGAAGAATTTGTCATTTCACTTCCAGATGAAGGAACTTGGACAAATCAACCATTTTCTTGGCTTGGAGGTTGATTGTAATGAAGAAGGAATTTGTTTGCATCAAAAAAGATATTCTGAAGATCTGTTGAAGAAGTTTGAAATGTTTAATTGCAAACCAATATCAACACCATTGGATCCAAATGCTAAAATGTGTGCGCATGAAGGAAAAGACTTAGGAGATATGACGATGTATCGACAATTGGTAGGTAGTCTGATTTATTTAACACAGACTCGACCTGATGTTTCTTTTGCAATAGTGTGATGAGTCTCTACATGCACAATCCAAAGAAGCATCATATGGAGGTTGTTCGGCGAATACTAACATATGTGAAAAGTACAATTAATTATGGTCTTTTGTACAAGAAAGGTGAAGAATGCAAGTTGGTCGGATATTATGACTCTGACTATGCAGGGGATTATGATAATTGTCGTTCAACTACTGGCTATGTGTTTAAGCTCGGAGATGGAGCAATTTCTTGGTGCAGCAAAAGGCAACCAACTCTGTCGCTATCAACAACAGAAGCAGAGCATAGGGCAGCAGCAGTTGCAGCTCAAGAAAGTACGTGGCTTATGCAGTTGATGAAGGATTTACACCAACCTGTTGGCTACTCAATTACCTTGTACTGTGACAATCAGTCAGCGATTTGTGACAATCAGTCAGCGATTTGCTTGGCTAAAAATCCTGTTTTTCATGCTAGGATTTTATGGAGTCAACCTCCGACGCCAATTTAATTACCTATAAAATATCATATTTACAAAAAAAAAAAGTAAAAAAAATAGACTTTAGGAATCTCTTCAAGTTTCATATATATTTGTGATAATAATGGATAGCATTTATTGCTTTAATTATGTCTTCTTTTTATTTTATCTCCTTTAGTAGTATTACTTTTTTTACAATGCATGCACCGAAGTTCAAGACTAAAAAAACCGTGTAATTATATTAAAACCTTTCACATTATAATGATTATATTTAAGATTCTTATGAAATAATAAATAAAAGTTCGATTCTTTAGTAGCAAAGAATTGAGACCGTTTCATCGGATACTAAATTCAAAAATTGAACTTTAAAAAAAAATTCAAAAATTGACCTAAAGAACCGAATTAGTTCTATCTGATTTGATTTTATATTTATGTCCACCTCTAATTGTGACACATTACTAATTGTAATTTTTTAGCATAATTTTGATAAAGCCCATAATCGGCACAAAGGCTAAAGGTCAGAGTAGAGGGTTTGGGAAATTTGTGTATTCTTGGTTGAATTTAAAGAGGGATAAACCACGAAAAAATTGAGAAGTGACCGAAGTGGCCATGATTTAAGTTTAGTGCTGGAGGTCAAGAATTTACATATGTACATAGAGAGAGCGCACTCGCAAATTATACTTGAGATAGAGTGGGTAGAAATATTACTTAAAAACTTTGTCTTTATTTTAAAAAATCACAACAATTTAATATACATTTATTTATAGATTTTATGAAGCTGGAGTTGAAAATGAAATTGGAAAGGAGCACTAAATTAACTCCAAATTAAATTTGAAAATTTATAAGTAAATAATTACTGATTTTAAAATAAAATAAAATTTAGAGAATCTTTTGCGTTCCAAAATCAGTTCGAAAAGCTCTTTTATCTTTTTGTCTTTTTGGGAAATGAACGTTTTAGTGCAGTAATCCAGATACGGCACAAGCCAACCACGCGCTCCTGTCCGCAAATCAATCCTATCCATCCACTTGTAAATCCATCCAACGGTCCTCATCTTCTGCAGTCTACTCACCTTTTACTATATCTATAGGTTTCATCTTTCCCTTTCCTATCATCAGTCATCACCACACAGAGAATTTTCTCCCCTGTTTTTTCATAACCCTAATTTTACACCATGCTTCTCAAGGTAGCACCCGCTTTTGCTCTATTGAACACCCCTAAGTCTACCCATGGGGGAAATCCGTTAACCCACAAGAGTTTTTCTGCTAAAAGTGGAAATGGGTTGATAGTTTGTGCTTCAAAGGGGACAAACCACAAGCCCTTAACAGGGGTTGTGTTTGAGCCATTTGAGGAGTTGAAGAAAGAGTTTATGCTTGTACCCTCTCTTCCACAGTCCTCTCTTGCCCGCCAGAAGTACTGCGATGAATCTGAAGCTGCTATTAATGAACAGATCAAGTGGGTTTTTAAAAATATTTTGTTATTGTTTTGTGTTTCAAATCTGTTGGTATTAATGAGTTATTTTTGGATTTTCAGTGTGGAGTACAATGTTTCTTATGTTTATCATGCTATGTATGCCTATTTTGATCGAGACAACGTTGCTCTTAAGGGTCTAGCCAAGTAATTTTTCAGAAACCCTTTTGAAATTTTGATTTTCTTTGTCTGTGGATTTGTTAGATGGGTTTTCATTCTTGCTTTCTTGACTGTAGTTTTTTCAAGGAATCTAGTGCAGAGGAAAGAGAGCACGCTGAGAAATTTATGGAATACCAGGTGTTTGACAATTCGGTGTTATAATGAATCTCCGGCTGGGGTTATGGTTTCTAATATTTTGTGTTTCTTCTTGTTTGTAGAACAAGCGTGGTGGGAAGGTGAAGCTGCAGTCTATCTTGATGCCACTGACTGAGTTTGATCATGTTGAGAAGGGGGATGCATTGTATGGTAAGTTTAGCTCCATTTCTCCTAGCTGTAAATTCTAATTTGGGAGTTCCTGTATAGACTTAAATCTACTATGTACAAATGGTTGTCTCTGTCAACTTGGAAATGGATTACTTGTGGGCAATTAAATGGAGTTAGGTGCATATTTATTGTGATGGTTTTGTACACTTAGATCCCTATTAACTACTGTATATTTGTGTTGCTTCTCGTGAATTTAGAAGGGCTAGTAAACACTACATTTGTTATATTCCGTTCAACCACTGATTTTAATTTACTCTGTAGCAATGGAGCTTGCGCTGTCTCTGGAGAAGTTGACAAATGAAAAACTTCTAAACGTGCATGCTGTGAGTTCCTCTATCATGCTGTTGGTTATATTAACGTACATCTCGATATATTTTGATGTGGTGACAATAATCAGATTTTTGTGATGAAAACTTCAAATTTTTGAAGTGCAACAGCACATATGCGTATTTATAGAATCTGCCACTTTTAGGTTTTTTATTGATGTTGATAAACTCTAAAAAAAAAAAACAGGTAGCCTCACGAAACAATGATGTGCAATTGGCTGATTTTGTTGAAAGCGAGTTCTTGGGAGAACAGGTGATGGTTTACTACTGCGTAGAAATACCGCTAATATTTTTGAAAGATTTTGAGATTAAATCCTAAATCCATTTGTAGCTATACAAATTTAAGATGTTGCTTTACTAATTTTAGGTGGAAGCTATCAAGAAGATCTCAGAATATGTTGCTCAGCTGAGAAGAGTTGGCCAAGGACATGGTAAGATTGTGCATCCCATTTAAAGTTTGTATTTGTTCATTGCGAAATAGCGTCATATATCTATATTGTGTTCCCCCAAACTTGTTATCTTAACATTTCCTCTTTGGTTGTGATTTAGGTGTTTGGCATTTCGATCAAATGCTGCTGCAAGAGGGAGCTGCTGCTTGAAGGAGAAGATAGAATTTGGCTTACCATTTGTATTTTGCCATTGTTGTCTGGCTAAATTTGGATATTAGAATGGGGTATCTGAGATTATGAGCCTCTTCTTATTACTAGACTATTAGCAAGTGCATACAAGAGTGACCTAGTAGATCGATCTAGTCAGTTGTGCTATTGTTTACTTACTAGTTTTCAAGTACTTTGGAGTTTGATTACTTACCATCTATCTATGCTATCATGCTTGCCACTTGTAGCTTGAACCTGAAGTGCACCAGTGAGCATTCTATCAAATTTTAGTAAATTTCCCTTTGTTTCAACTCATGTTTTGGCATATTTCTGCAACTTATAGCATTTTATCGCCAGGCTGGTTCTTATTTTGACTTTGGGTTGTTTCTGACTTGTGATGATGTTACCTATATATATATATATATATTTTCAGTCTTGTAATCTAGGAATTCTGGGCATTTCAATTAGTTTGGTAAACAGTTCTCCCCACTCCTTCCCGGAGTGAAAAGTATAACCGAGAAGGTAAATCAGATGTTAGATTAAACAAATGAAGCTATTGTTGGGCATTAATTCGATTCTTTTGTATCGAATTTTGGGTTCGTTGGTTGATCTTTGGTTTTGATTTTTCAAAAGTTAGACTTTTCTTTTGGTTTTGATTTTTAAAAGGTTAGGCTTTTCTTTGGTTTTGATTTTTCAAAGTTAGGTTTTTCAGAGTGTCTGTCACCACAGAATTTGGTCGAAGAGATTGTATTGATGACGAAACTGATAAGCTTAATGACTTAAGCCTATTTGTTTTCATTAAGATTAACACCTTTAAATTTGAATACACGTCTGAACATTAAGATTTGTACCATTCAGAATTTTGAGTTTCAAACTTGAAATAATATAATAAAAGATAAAAACTATGAAAAAGTATAAGAAATATTTAAAAATTATATCAAAGTAAATATTTTTATGTATAAAATAAAATTTTAAAATTATATATATAATGTCGGTTGGCATGGTCTTGGGTTGGTTTTATTAAGTAAAACCAAACCAACCCAACCCAAATATAGTCGGGTTTTTTTTTCCAATACCAAACCAAGTCAAACCAAATCACTAGTTGGGTTTTTTTCGGTTTGACTCGGTTTTCGGTTCGATTTTGTACACCCCCTACGGAAAAAAAAAATTCTTCCCCAAAACTTTTTTTTCCAGCGGAAACTGAAGATTGGGATGGAGAATTATAAAGAGCTCCATTATCTTTGTCACCAACTAATTCAACAACAATAATATATTAGTGTTATCCCACAAACAGATTTGATGATCAAAGAGTCTCAATAAAATTATTGGCATAATACAAAATTCTAATAAGAGACTTCAAATATGTATACATACTTATTATTTTTAATTATGAATAGAATTTTTTTCACTCAAAAACCTTGATGAACATCAATATACTAAAAATATTATTGCAACAAGTGTTCTTGACAAACATCAATACACCCTAAGAAAATTATTAATATAAAAAAAAATACTTGTAAAAATTATGAAAACTTACCAGTTCAAGAGGAAAAATTTGGTGTTTGATTGAGAAAAGAGAGGAAGAAAGTTTGTAGTTGTGAGAGCAAAAGTCACGCAAAGACAGAGAGAGGCGATATAATATTATTTTATAACTTATTAAATAAGTCTGAATAGTGTTAAGACTCTCCTGCAGATCTGATCCATCCAGACCTTTTCAGATCCATTAAGAGGCTTCTTGGG
>JAJOOF010001884.1:0-31782 GCA_029582545.1 Solanum lignicaule | reverse complement strand
CTCTTTCCTCAATTCTTTTCATCGTTAAGAAACTTTGTATTTGGCGTTCCAGATCAATTGTCTCAAATATACCCTTTTCCTTGCTCGAACCAAATCAAGACGTGTAGCTCTCTACTTTACCAGCACAATGGTCTCAACAAAGACCAAATCGCGACATTTTACTCTGTCAACAAGTCACAAATAGAGCCAATTAGTCACTCGCGAGGGAAACAAGACTATCTAGTCACAGCCCATTGTACTTGCAAAAATGTTAATGGTACCATCGGATACTTCTACGATACATTGTACACGTTGCAGCCTGGTGATACATTTCCTAATGTATCGCAACAGATTTATAGTGGGGAAGCTTGGAAAGTTGGAGGAGAAGAGAAAAGTTATAGAGCTGGAGATGAAGTAACCTTCCATCTCGTGTGTGGATGTGGAGAAAAGGATCTAAGCCTATTGTTACTTATACAGTACAAGAATTTGATAGTTTATCAAGTATTTTAGATCTTCTTTCAGCTAAAGTTGGTGATATAGAAAAGCTAAATCCTTATTTGGGACAACAACCACAGTTCCTTGATGTTGGTTGGTTGTTGTATGTCCCTATGGAAAGAAGTTAAAAGGAATTTAGTGTCATTTCCTTTGAGAGTTTCAATTTTAGATATGATTTTTACCTTACAAGGAAGACTAGCTATCTTTAGATGTGGTACTCTTAAATCTTACATATTTGATCAAGTTGAGAGTTGTGTCACATGTCTTTTTTTCGTGAAGATGATCTCTTATGACCATTTACAAATTGAATAGAAGAAAATAATCTTTTCAGATCTCTGTCACTTATGTGTTAAAATAAAAATCATTTGTGGTAAAAAAAATTATTATAATATTTGTGATATTGTAAAAAATTTAAATTGAAACTTGTATGCGGTAAAAAAATTATTATAATATTTGTGATATTGTAAAAAATTTAAATTGAAACTTGTATGTGATCTTAAACATGACATAATTTTTATGTGGCTATAAAAGCTTTTCACCATAGGAAGACAAAACACATAGTTTACCTAAAGATATATTCAAAATTTAAAGTTTATGAATTTTCTACTACGACTTTAAATTAAATAATTAATAATAATCAGACTAAAAATGTGTACTAATATTCAACATATACTTAAAAAGTAACAAAATTTTAAACATAACATATGAATATAGACATTGCCATTATAATTGTACATACTCGATAAATTGTCATATTTTAAAAACGATTAATAATTACATCATTAGATACACTTTCAGATATTTCTTCCTATATATAACAAACTAAAAATAGCACATGAAGTGATTTGAACCTAGAAAAATCTCTTGATCATATCTATTCTTATATACACTAAATTTAAAAAATAGTGTACTAGAGAATTGAACTCGTCAGTTATTGAATATGGAATCAAAAGCTGAGTCTATCTTATCGCGGAACCATTTCAATATTTTGATATGGGGACCTAAAAAAGTTGAATCTAAAAAGAGGATGTGATCTAGTTGCAAAAAAACAGGTTGATAGATCTTGTTTTAAAGAACTTAACACTATCCATTTATTTGTGGAATTTAAAACTCCAAAATCATGATTGAAAAATGCTTATTTGTTGTTTTCTTTCTAATTTATTTGCATATAAGAGACTGTAAAAGACACGTAATAATACACTTGGCAACAAAAGTGAAGTTTTGCACTTACATTTTCTTTGAGGATGAGCTTTAATTTTTATCCTCAAATATGATGATTTTTAATCTTTGTCCCTATTGGTCATTTAATGAAACTTTGTAGGTCAAAATATCCTTATTTATGACCTAATTTCGCTCGAGATAAGTTTAGAAAATATATGTCTTAAATTATCCGGCGTAAGTTCTAATAGTATCTAATCCGCTCTATATGAATTTAGAATTTTTTTGCCTCGCAACATAAGTTTTATTAGAATAAATTATGCCTCTTATATATGACATAACTTGTGGAATCTAAAAATGATGTTTGCCTCAGTTGACATAAGTTATGTCTTCTATGATATAACTTATGAGTTGTGAACTAAACATTTACCTCGACATAAGTTCCATACAAATTAAGCAATTTTTATGAAAATATAAACTTATGTCAGGAACGGGAAAATATTTTTGGCCACTTATTTTTACTTAGCTCAAGGGAAAAAATTAAACATTGAGCAAAAATGACAACCGGCTCCAAACTAAAAGGATTTTGGTGTTTGTGTCAAATAATATAACCCGACAGAAGTTGGACTACTTGACCCGATACGGCCCAAATATGATTCCACTGCAAGCACATGACAACTACTTGATCAAAATGTCGATCTCAAAACCCATACTTTAACGAACGCATGAAGATTCACTGCGGAGCTTATATTTGATCGTTTTTACTCTACCACCAGTAGATCTCCGCCGGAAAGCTTCTCTCCGACAGCTTTTCCGATCTGCGATATTGATCGGAATTCGTAGTACTTCACATGGCAGGGGCGGCGTCCGCGCTGTTCCTCCTTGACATCAAAGGCCGGGTGCTCGTCTGGCGTGATTACCGTGGAGACGTCACTTCCGTTCAAGCGGAACGATTCTTCACCAAGCTCATTGAAAAAGAGGTTCTTTTTTCCTCCCTCTTTTGCATTTAATGTCGAAATCATTGTATATGAGAAATTGAAACATTTGGTTGAAGATATCACAAGTTGATGCGCTTATCAATGGCTCTAGTTTGAAATTGGAGTTAGATTTGAGTTCAGGAGAGTGGAAATTGGTGTAATTTGATTTGAAATTATGCAAATTTAGTTAAATAGAATGGAGAGAGAGTTATCTTTTGATGATTTCACGTGTTTGAATTTTGAAATTTCAAATTTTAAGTAATTTTGTGCAAGCATAGGTTCAAGGACTTATATTCGATCAATAATTATGTTGAACCACTCTACTTAAAAAGAGCAAATCTCATTGAGAAGTCAAAGTTAAGATGATTAATATTAACACAAAGTTACCTTTTCTCTGATATGTATACCTTTTTATCATCTACATTTTTGTTTCTTTTCCAGGCAGTTGAATTTGATTTAGTAGGAGCTTGAGCAGTTTACGGTTTGCTGTGTAATTTGATTGTTATGTGATTTTATCCATTGCAGGGTGATCCTCTGGATCCTGTAGCATATGATAATGGCGTGACCTATATGTTTATACAGCATAACAATGTGTATCTCATGACTGCATCAAGGCAGAACTGTAATGCAGTTAGTCTCCTTCTGTTTCTACACCGTGTTGTAGATGTAAGTTATGCTGATATTTGAGGATGTGTACTCTTACTGTGTTAATCCAAAAATCAATTACTCTCTCAGTTATGAGAAAAATGGCAGACTTCAGAGTGTAGGGTCAATCTGTTCAACTTTCAGTCTCAATTTGGACATCAACTTCTTTAATTTTAAAGTAAAATTTACATATTATATAATTATAAGTATATTAACTGTACTATGTGTCTACGTCACAGTATTTTATAATTACATTTATTCTTGAAATGGAAGAACTTTTTTTGTTTGACTCCTCTAATAGTTATACTACCGTAAAAATGTAATGGAGGGAGTAATGGTTTTCTTGGTTGGAACTTGGGAAGATTTATCATTTTTTATTTTACCTTTCTGACAGGTATTCAAGCATTATTTTGAAGAGTTAGAAGAAGAATCCCTACGCGATAATTTCGTTGTAGTGGTATGAGGAATATTTCATGTCTCTTTAAGATCAAAAGTTAGATAGGAAATTGTCATTCATATTGGCTCATTCGGACGGAGCTGATGTTCTTTGTCTTTGCAGTATGAGCTACTGGATGAAATGATGGACTTTGGTTATCCTCAATATACTGAAGCAAAAATTCTCAGTGAGTTCATAAAAACTGATGCATATAGGATGGAGGTTACACAAAGGCCTCCAATGGCAGTTACAAATGCTGTATCCTGGCGTAGTGAAGGGATAAACTACAAGAAGAATGAAGTAGGTTTACATGTTTATTTAAGAGAATATTTTTTCTTCATTGGGTTACATGGAAGTTTGTTCTTTCAGGTGTTTTTGGATGTTGTGGAGAGTGTTAATATACTTGTAAACAGCAACGGGCAAATAGTGAGATCAGATGTTGTTGGTGCACTGAAGATGAGGGCATACTTGAGGTTTGCTCTTTGCACTGTATATTCTTGTTCCTTTTTTACTGAACCTACCATCTAGCTCATGCCTCAGAAGGAAAATTCATGTTAATATTTACCTCTATTTGTTTTTTTCGTTTCCCCCCTATCCCTTTGGTTAATTTAAGATTCCAAGAATTCCAACTCCAAGAATTTAACTTCTTTAGTTAGTGTCAGATAGTATTATCAGAAACATGATTCACAAATCATGCATTGCACATTTATGCATATAGGTGTTTAAGAATTTTGACTTACTACGTTCTTTTGTGCTTCTAATGTAAAGATCAAAGTTTCAGACACAACTTGTTTATTCTTCATTGAATGTAGCTGTAAAGAGCTCACCAAATATTTTTTTTTGCTGAATTTCGTCAATCTTTTATACATGCCGCAAACAAATTCACCATCACCAATAGAATTGTTTGGTATACAAGCCAATTTTGACCATCATAATCTGCAAAGTGTTCAAGTGGCAGTTAGAATTACTAAAATCTTTTGGACAAAATTAGGCATTTTTAATGTTTCATTGCATACTCATGTTCTAGGAGTGTATTGGATTCTTATATTACCACGCTGGACTAGTTCTTCTTTGCTCTAATCTTACAACTACCTACAATTAGAGTAACCTAGGCGTCGTTCTGTAGAAGTTCCAAGGATATCTATCTCTCTCTCTCTCTCTCTCTAGATAGAGAGCCCTCTACTTAGGTGGGGAAGTTCATTGCTTCAATGGTCACAAAATTGTAGATAAAGATTAGGGGTGTCAAATTTAGCTCATAAAAGAATAATCCACCAGACATGGGCAGATCGGGCTGTGTATATGCTCATTGGTCTGTCATTTTGGGATTGCCCAATTAAGTCCCTGTAAACGCTGCAAAGCTGTCACATGAAAGGTCTGGGAAAGGAAAAGCTGAAAACCTGGAATTCAGTGATCTCAGTCACATGGTGGATCATCTACATGAGAGGAACACATGAATTTGTGAAAGCAAAAGGAATTCGTCATTTGCATGAAGCATAGATGCATTTTTTCTACTTTTATTTTTATTTTGGTGTAACATGGCAATTGCAAATGACAAAGAGGTTATGATAGAACTCTTGAGCTCATTACTGATTTGTAATGCGGCTATGGGTATGTTTCTGTAAATACTGTGCAGCACTTCAGCAAAATACTTTCTCCAATAACTAAAAGAAAGGCTTGGGCCAATTTGGTTGCATATGTGGCCCAAATTGATTAATAAGAAAGTTATCAAATCATAGAATCTTTTTTATGTGTGGTTTGTTTGAAATAGTCATGATAAATGAAGAAAAGGTTTTTTGTTAGTTTGAGTTGATAACTAAACAAATTATAAAAGAACAAACCAACAAATGAAAACCTTTTGAGTTGAGCAGATTGGGTTATGAGTTATGACTCATTGTTCAACCCAAATTGACCGGCCTATTTGACCCAAGCAAACATTTGGTGGGTTATATAACCCAACTCATTTATTGACTGAACTTACTTTAACCAGGCCAAATGTAGCCAACTTGCCCATTTGACACCCCTGATGAAGGTCAAGAGCTGGGTAAAACTCAACGATTAATAAATATTCTGAGAGGCCCACAGCAACAATCAATTGGATGCGCTTACTGTCACGCCTCCTATCCACCTAGAGAAATCTGCGGGACACCATGTGTGGAGCCTATAACTGACATGTCCTAATGAGCGTACATATCCTACACTTTAACCTTTTTATTGGTGGGTTACACTATGTAAGGGCCAATTTTGGCTCTCCTATGTTAAATCTTTTAAGTACCAAAGTCAGAGTGGAAATTAGTTCCCTTTTCCACTTTGTTTATGTTCCCTTTTAGAAACTAATACAAGGCCTTCAACCTCTAGTGCATTCTCTATCACCTTCAAAGATGTTCCAACTGCATATTTGTTTAATATTTGAATGCAAGTCTCTTCTCCTAGCCTTTTGATTTAATAAAGAGAGAACTGCATATAAGTACAGTCCACACACATACATTGCAACCAGGTGGCCATGTGCCCACTGGTTATGGTTCATCACATTTGTTAAATATTTGAATGCAAGTCCTTCTTCAAACCTTTTGATTTAATAAAGAGAGAATTACATACAAGTATAGTCCACACACATACATTGTGACCAGGTGGCCTATATACAACTTCGCAGAGCTGTAGCCCAAAAATAATAGGCCAAGATTCAACATCAAACTCCAAATAGGTTCTCGAATTTGCTATTCAGTTTCTTTTCTAAAAAAGCTCAAGCTTCTAACTCAATCTCCGAATCAGTAATTGTGACTTAGTTCAACAAATCAAATCCATTTGGGTGGTGATTAGATTTTTAAAGTAATCCACCATTGTTGAAAAAAATTAAATAAGTGGCTTTAAAATTCAAATATGATTTTGTGAGAAATTTGGATTTTGGAGTGAGTGTTGTTTAAACTTGTCAGAAATAGTCTAAGGAAGCTGTATACCCATATATAGGATTATACAAAAACTGACTTCCTCTTCTTACTAGAGCCTCTTCTTAAATTTAACTCAAATCTAACTCAAGTTTAAGTTTCGAACACCTCTTGAAGTTTCCAATCAATTGGAACAACACCCAACCCAAACAACTAACAAACTCAAAAAACCAATTTCCAAATCATAGCTTTGAAGTGGGTTCAATGATAACTTTTATATTTCAAGTTTTCAATCAACCACAATAAATCAACCAAATTAAGCCCTAAAGTTGGCATTAATATTTATATACAACCATGGATGAAGGTGGGTGCATGGTAGAGAAGCATTATAGCAATAAAGTAGAAGGGAAAAAGAAAGCCCATCAAAAGCATCTTCCAATCTGTCTTCCCACCTAGCTAAGGCTTGTAGAGTAATATGTGATGAAAGCCCATCTAAAGAATCTTCCAATCTGTCTTCCCACCTAGCTAAGGCTTGTAGAGTAATATGTGATGCATTCAGGCCATCAACGAGTTCATCTGTTCTACTGCTCCATACTGTTTAAAAGAACATGATGAAAAACTTTTGGACTGAAGTTTGTTTATATATGCAATAACCCCAAGATCCGACATTCATCATTATGAATTTTTTAATTTGGACACTAGATTAAAACTGAAGAGAGTGAAAAAGGACTAGAGGTGACACTTCATTAACATTGAAGATGAAAAGAATGAGCGCTGGGAAAAGAACTAAGCAGAAGGAAGAAAGAGACAAGGAGAAAAAAGGGTTAGAAGTAGGTCTTTAATGTTGCCCCAAGGAATGAAAAATATTCAAGTTATATACAAAGTGGGTCAAATTGGGTAAGAAGGTAAAGTGTGAGCTAATTTTAGTAGCATTGTTACCCGAACTTATGGAGAGTAATTTTTTCTGTAACAAAGGTGATCTACTTATGGGGGCCATACTTTGAGAAGTACATCCCCAAACATTTACATAATTTCACTCCAGAAGAAGATGACCTCCAACATGTTTGGAGGTTTCTAGGTGGAGATGGTTTTTAGGATTCGAGGTTTAGGTGAAACTTTCAGAACTGGAATGTGCCAGAGTTCCAAAATCTGACTACTTTGCTTCACAAGCAAAGTACCTCAGAAGATAGGCACGGCGTATGGAGTTGGAAGGTGGGGAAAAATGGAGTGTTTTCTACTAACTCATATTATCGGAAGCTTCTAATTAGGGAGGAGGTTGCCGTTCCATATAACTCGAGTTGGATCTCAGAGTTATCATTGGTTTTTTCACTCGGCTATCAATTAGAGGGGAGGGGTGTTTTTGACTGCTGAGATGCTTAGGAAGATGAAGGTTCTGTGCATTAGTTGGTGCTTTATGTGTAAAGGTTCGGATGAAGATGTCAACCATCTTCTCTTAAATTGTCAGGTAGCTTTGAGGTTATGGTGGGAAATTCTAGGTTGGTTTGGAATCAGGTGGCTGATGGCTGATGTCAGACACTGAAAGAAGCCATGTCCAGTAGGAGTTTTGGTAGAATGAAGAAAAAGAGACGCAGGTCTTGGAACGTTTCTCCACTAGCTCTTATGTGAGTTGTCTGGAGAGAAATATGAGAGCTTTCGAAATTCAAAGGTGTAGAGATGAATTTTGTACGAATAAGGAATAACCTCTTATTACTTATTTCCTTTTAGAGTACTGATGAGGTTTGTTTATGTATAGAATAGAAGATTGTGTGTCGTTCGTTACAAAAAGTATTTTCTTGTAGGTTTTCTACTTATTGGTATTCTTCTTGTATACAGGCACATTTTTCCCAAACATCAATAGTATTTATTACTTTATCAACAACAACAACAATAATAATAATAATTAAAAAAAAATGTGTCTAGTTGTTAGTGTGTGAGTTGTTCTTTTACCTGAACTTTTTCAGTTTCCGGTGAGCTCTTTATTCCACATCTGTTGGAGTGTCACTATCTTATCTTCTATTTGAATATCTGGGACATTTTAGGGGTACAAGTTGAATGTCTGGTAGTTTTTCTGTGTTGATTCAGAAAACACTTAGTTCCACTACTTAAACGTCATGTTTATCAGTCCCTCACGTGTGAATTGTTGGTATTACCCTACTGTATAGAGAGTGACTGTTATCTGAATATACATTTTATTGTTTCTTTTTTGCAGTGGCATGCCTGAGTGTAAGCTTGGTCTTAATGATAGAATGTTGCTGGAAGCACAAGGACGAACTACCAAGGGGAAGGCCATTGATCTTGATGATATCAAGTTTCATCAGTATGAAATTGTTCAGTTATTTCTTTTTGTGGGATTATGATATATTGGTCTCTCCTGTCAAACGGAGTTATGTGGGTTGGCCATTGATTTACTTGCATAACATGCTTCTCAAAGATGAAATACTTTACTAAATAGCGCGGCCTGGAAAGTCAAACCTATTACTTTAAAAGGAATTTAGTGAAGTATGTGGTTGTTGAACCAGCAACCTGTACCTCCCGCACAATTTGTCAAATGATAAATCCTGAAGGCTTTTATCCATGTCTTGAGTCTTGGCCAGTTTCAAATAGTAACCCATTTCTCTATCTTATTGCCCTTCTCTTTCTCTTCAACTAATTTTGCTTCTAATTTAGGTGTGTTCGCTTGGCCCGATTTGAAAATGATCGCACTATATCATTTATACCGCCAGATGGAGCCTTTGATCTTATGACCTACAGACTTGGTACTCAGGTAAATTATGAGCTTGCTGGGTCTTGTATTACTTTTAGTTCCCTTGTGGACGTTCTTAAGCAAAATTGTTTAAATCCTTGATGGTAATTGTCTCAGGTAAAGCCTCTCATATGGGTAGAAGCTCAAGTGGAAAGACATTCTAGGAGCCGTATGGAAATTGTGGTTAAAGCACGGAGCCAGTTCAAGGAACGAAGGTATGATGTGTGTCAAGTATTACAGTGAAAAACTCAGCTAATTAGATGCGCCATTTTACTTGTACTGTGTATTGCATGCATTATGTTATAACAAAGTTTTCCATGTCCAGTTATGAGTTTCTTCAATAATTTCAGTACTGCAACTAATGTTGAAATTGAGTTACCTGTGGCAACGGACGCTACAAATCCAAATGTCCGAACATCAATGGGATCATCTACTTATGCACCTGAAAAAGATGCACTGATTTGGAAAATAAAATCTTTCCCAGGTGGTAAGGTAAGTGTTGACTTGATCATAGTTGAAGTTTTAACTCATTGTTTAACTTTTCTGATTGTTCTCTTGTTGACATCTGCCTATATGTATTGCCATTTCTTTTTCAGGAATATATGTTGAGAGCGGAGTTTACTCTTCCCAGTATTACAGCAGAAGAATCAGTTCCTGAGAGAAAAGCTCCTATACGTGTGAAATTTGAAATTCCTTATTTTACTGTTTCTGGTATACAGGTAAGCCCTCGACTCTTTTTCCTATTCAAAGATCAGCTATTTATCCATAGAAATATATTTGTTCAAGAAGGGTTCCAAAAGATGTTGATTGTAAATGTAAAGACCACACTCCACAATTGTGGCTCTCAGAAAGAGTATTACAAAGGCATAGTCGTACTAACCCCTAAAGGCATTGGTTTTACTTAGTCGTAGACTTCTAAGTCTTCTTTCCCTTATTTCTGTAATCTTTAGGACCATGTTGATATCCTTGCTTGGTCTATCATATTAAGAAACCACTGAGTCTCGGATGAGCGGTTAACTCTATGTACTTGATTAGTTCTCAGGCTGGGAAGGTAGGAGGGGAGTCAGATGACATTAGGAATTAGGACTAAGAAGTACTGTAAGGGTTGACACTTCAAATGGTATTGGGAATTAAGGGTTATTGTACATGTAAAGGCATATTGGGGATAATGAGGTGATGTGGCTGGTTCAATTCTGCTGTAGACGCACATTGGAAAAAACTTAGAACTGGCACAACAGAACACAAAATGTCCATTTAGTTAAACTCCTTTTTAAGTTATTTTCCTTGCTAGTGGTTATTGTTGGTATTACTTGACAGTGCAATATGAAAAGAAAGGCAGGGCGGGGGTTCTGTGCTGGAAGAGAGCAATGTATAGCTGATTGTCATCTTTATGCCCAACAACTGCATATACTAAAGTCTAATTAACCATGGTCAACGATATCTGATTTCCCGGTAAGGTATAGGCTGTAATACTACAATTAACCAGCCGAATAAACTTCAAATTATTTAAAAGTGGAGATGAGCTTATAAGACACCAACAATACTGACTAGTAAGTGGATTCCACTTAGGCACTCAGAGTTCCCCACATGCCTTCCCAAAGAACAGGAAGTAACAATCTGCAGTGGTCAAACTTTTCCTCAGATCTAATCTGGCTCTGCTGTGTTGATCAAACTGTCACCTATAGTATATCTTGCCTTCTATGACTTTTCTCCTTTGTTCAGTGCTGGAAGTCTTTTATATGGCAACTCAAGCATAAGTGTGAGCAAAACCTAAATTAGACAAAAACTATGTTAAACAGACTCTAAAACTTGGATTAGAGCCTCAGTGTCACGTACGTACTCCTGTTTACACCAAAACTAAAAAAGCAAAATACAACTAAACTTTATCTTCTGTATTGGGTTGCTCTTTCCATCAAAACATCTTAGATTCCTTCCTCTTTAGATTTGTCCACCATATGCTGCCTGATATCATACTCCATCTTTTAAAAAAAAAAAAAAAATCTTTAGTGCCTCCCTTTCTGTTCCAGCTGGAAATCATCAGTGTAGTCATTGGCACTGACCAATTCAAACCAATCATAGCAAAAAGGACGTCCCAGAGTTCTTAGTCACTCTACAGAACAAAAAAGAGGTGACTATTTGTTTCTGCATACTTCCCACATAAGTGGCACTAGAGCAAAGTTGTATTCCCCTCCTCTGCAGCCTGTCCTGGGTTGATTACCAGCCAAATAAAACAAGCCACCTAGTATGGGATCTTAGTTCTCTGTGCTTCAAAGGCCCATAACAAAACAAGCATATTTTTGTTTTCATCTGTTCTCTAAGCTGATATAGCATGTTCTTGACATTGCAATAATATGTATTGTTTAATGAATGTCAGGTTCGCTACTTGAAGATTATTGAGAAAAGTGGCTATCAGGCTCTTCCATGGGTGAGATATATTACTATGGCTGGTGAATACGAGTTAAGACTAGTATAAGGTCAAAGCACAGATGATGTTTCCAGCCAATTGAGTTTGTAGAAGGCCTCAGGTAACTCCCAAGTTCTAAAATTTTGAGCTGCTTGGCAAAAGGTAACTGCTCGTTCACACCGGAAGTTAAACAAAATATTTTCAAGGGCCAGTTTTGTTGTTTTTAATCGACTCTTATATGTAATAGTGTTCATTTGCTTGTATCATAAACTTTTGACGATAAGTTTCATATCAATGTTTCTTCAAGGCAGATTCCAACTTCCTATTGCTTGTATGTCTTGTTCATCTTGTGCTATTATTCATGTTAGCTACGTGTTTTAGCATTGGAAATTGTTGATTGATGTCAACAACATTGGCCTATAATTGTGATAGATAATGGTGGGAATTTCATTTTTATATTTCAAGATCTTCTAAAGTTGATTACATTTGCTTGTAGGAAGTCTTTGAGTAGCTTTATTTTTAACGGTTTGGATCTTGTTATGAATAGATTGAAACGTCGTTATCGTTGGATCAATTATGATCATGACTGTAGAATTTATGGGATGAGAGGAAAAGATAATTATGATCAAGCCTTTGGGACAAATGACATACAAGGCAAACTAACTCAATGTAGTACCATAAATTTAAAAGAAATCATAACAATAATAATAATATACAAATGGAAGCGTAATTTGATAGATCAAATAAAAGGGGGTTGAAAGAGCCCCTACAGGATTGCACATTGTTACCCCGACTAAATTTGGATTGCATATTGTAGGATCCATTTGGAGTGAGGCTCCCAACAAGATTTTCTCTATACTCAAGGCTCGAATTCGAGACCTCTGATTAAGGATGAAACAGTCCAACCACAATCCATGTTGGTAAACGAGCACTATCTTGATTCTTAACCTCCAACGATGAAAGAAGTATTCGGGGAAGGAAAACAACTAATGCAATATCATGTTCATGATTACGGCCTTTTTCTTGACAATAATAATTATGATTTTATAGCAAAGTTTCCTATGACTTGCAATTACATGACCCAATTTTATAGCTGCACAAGTGTGCTGACATGTTTAAAACCAATAGTTTCAAAAAAGAGAGTATTTATTTTGTGCAAAATCAAAGTCATAGATATAAAATGAGGTAGAGAGAGTATCTTAAATCTATCGTCATCATATCTCCGATGTGTCGATAAACATTCACTACAACTCTATAAGTATCTTAAATCTGTGGTCATCATAATGATTAAGAACTAGTAAGTTTAAACTCTTGTTATCGAAAAGAGTAAATGTGCTCTTTTTATTAGACAATGAAGATATATATTTATAGATGTCACTTTTTTAACAACGAGTATATCAGTTCTACAGTATGCGATATGTGATGATATCCTTCCGGATGGAACATATGTACCAGCTGGTTCGGACATCATTTTATTGCTATATTCAGTGGGAAGGATGAAGTCCGTGTGGGGAGAAGATTGCTTAGAATTTAAACCAGAAAGATGAGTCTATGCTGATGAAACAAGTTGAAAGGCATGATGATGGATATAAGTATTCAACATTTAATGGTGGATCAAGAATATGCATAGCTAAATACTTAACTTATCTTGAAATGAAGTTTGTAGCTTTAGCTATATTATTTCATTACGAGTTATCTCATGTTTCTGATCATCAAGTTACGTCAAAACTCTCCTTCACTATATTAATGAAGAACGACCTTAAGGTCAACCTCAAACGTAGTGATCTTAGTGACTTTGATGTAATAAACTGAAAATTTAAAAACTATATAGTTAAAGAAAATAAATGTCTGTTTTGAAAAATAATGAACTATATTTACGATATAATTAAAAATATCGTTCATCTTTTAGCTCAAGATTGCAGGGCTAGTCACCAGCTCAATAGAGAGGTGGGAGCTCTCTAGAAACCTTTTTTTTTTTAAAAAAAAATGATTTCTTAGGAGCTCGCTCCCACTTCCCTACAGAGTTGGTGACTTGAATTCACAATATATATATATATATATATAAAGCACGTTTACTCTTTTCGATATAATTCATATGTACTGAAAGTTTTTTTTTAATTTCACAAATATCACGTGACTTTAAAATATTACCTTGCACATTTTTTACTCCTCCAAATCCGATGTAAACTCAACTCATACCCAATCCTCGACTTCGAATGTGAGGTCAAGGGTTCGAGTAGCTGCTTGCCACTAAATTCTAATCATTTCTTTTTTTTCTTAATCTCTTTTAACTAAATCACTTACCTTAATAATTACCAGAAGACTAGAATGTTGGAACTCCAAAACTTCATAAAAACTTGGTCTTTGGGGAGAAGAAGGTTGCTCAGATGGTAAACATCATCCACCTTTAATTTTAAGATGGTGGATTTGAGTCACTAAAAAAGTTTTAAAAATGAGAGCTCTTAAAGAGGGGTTAACAAAAGTTTCTCCAACTAACTTCACTACAGAACCTTAATCATTATCGTAAGATGAGAAGAAAGTTGAAACTTGAACTAATTATTAACGGAAAAAACTTCAACTTCATAACGGTATTTTTGGACACAAGATTTGGTTGCTCAGATGGTAAATATCGTCCATCTCTAAGCTCAAGATTATGGGTTTGAATCACCAACTTGATACAGAGTTGGGAGCTCTCTAGAAACTATTCTTTTAATTCATTTCCTAGGAGCTCCCACTTCCTTACCGAGTTGGCGACTCGAACCCACAACTTTGAAGTTAGAGATGAAGGTGTTTACCATATGAACAACCGCCTCTTGTGTTCGAAACTCTCTGTCTTAAAAGAAAAACCCTTTATGAAATTGTGAAGAAAATAGCAAAAAAATCTGCATTTCACAAAAGGAAAAAAATCTTCAACATGAAGTTATTTTCTTTATGTTATTTATTTATATTTCTCTGATGTGAATTTTTAAAGTTCCTTTCAATTTTATAATTTATTTATATCTTATTGTTAAAAAAGTCACACATAAATACATTCATTGTCTAACAAAAAGAGTATATATTTACTCTTTTCATTAACAAATTCATATTTATTGAATTAAACAAATTTAAAATTATAAACCTTCCGTTTTTTCTTTTAATTCCTTGTAATTAAATCAATTACCTTAATTACTACCAAGAGACAAGAATAAAGTTGAAACTTGAGCTGATTATGAAGAAAATCTCAATGAGAAGTTAATGTAGTATATATTCCTATGATGCAGTAATGTAGTATAGGGATTTAAAAAGTAACCTTTATGCCCTTTCAAAATATCATGCAAATAAATTCTTCTTTTTTTAAAAATGAAAGGTGCAAATATATATTTTGCTATTTAGAACTGGTATACTCATTGTTAAAAAAGTTACACACACATGCATATACAGAGATTTTTTTAATTCCACAAATATCACGTGACTTTAAAATATAACCTTGTCCATTTTTCACTCCTCCAAACCCGATCTAGACTCAACTCATACCCAACCCTTCACTTCGAATGTGAGGTCAAGGGTTCGAGTAGCCGCATGCCACTAAATTCTAATCATTTTTTAAATATCTTTTAACTAAATCACTTACCTTAATAACTATAAGAAGACTAGAATGTTGAAACCTCACAATTCCATAAAAACATGATTTTCGGGAAGAAGAAGGTTGCTCAGATGGTAAATATCATCCACTTTTAATATTAAGATGGTGAATTTGACTTACTAAAAAAGTTTTAAAAATGAGAGCTCTTAAAGAGGGGTTAACAAAAGTTTCTCCAACTAACTTCACTACAGAACCTTAATCATTATAGTAAGATGAGAAGAAAGTTGAAACTTGAACTAACTATTGACGGAGAAAACTTCAACTCCATAAATGTAATTTTTGTCAGAAGATTTGGTTACTCAGATGGTAAATATCGTCTCTATGCTCGAGATTATGGGTTCGAATTAGCAACTTAGTATAGAGGCGGGAGCTCTGTAGAAACTGTTTTTTTAACTCATTCCCTAGGAGCTCCCACTTCCTTACCAAGTTGGCGACTCGAATCCACAACTTTGAGGTTAGAGATGAAGGTGTTTACCATATGAATAACCGTCTCTTATTTTCGAAACTCTCTGTCTTAAAAGAAAAACCCTTTATGAAATTTTGATGGAAAATAGCAAAAAAAATCTGCATTTCTCAAAAGGAAAAAAATCTTCAACATGAAGTTATTTTCTTTATGTTATTTATTTATATTCCTCTGATGCGAATTTTTAAAGTTCCTTTCAAGTTTACTATTTAGAGTTGATATGTTATTGTTAAAAAAGTCACACATATATACATTCATTGTCTAACAAAAAGAGTATATATTTACTCTTTTCATTAACAAATTCATATTTATTGAATTAAAAAAAATTAAAATTATAATCCTTCCTTTTTTTTTCCTTTTAATCCCTTGTAATTAAATCAATTACCTTAATTACTACCAAAAGACAACAATAAAGTTGAAACTTGAGCTAATTATGAAGAAAATCTCAATGAGAAGTTAATGTAGTATATATTCCTGATCTGATGCAGTAATGTAGTATAGGGATTTTAAAAGTGACTTTTATGCCCTTTCAGAATATCATGCAAATAAAATCTTCTTCTTTTTTTAAGGAAAAGGTGCAAATATATTTTTTGCTATTTACAACTAATATACTCATTGCTAAAAAGCGACACACACGCACTTAGGCACACACACAAAATCTAGACAGAACCCAACCCTTGGCTTTGAATGTGAGGTCAAGGGTTCGAGGAGCTGCTTGCCACTAAATTCTAATCAATGTTTTTATCTCTTTTAACTAAATCACTTTCCTTAATAACTATATGAAGACTAGAATGTTGAAAATCCACAATTCCATAAAGACTTGGTATTCGGGGAGAAGAAGGTTGCTCAGATGGTAAACATCATCCATTTTTAATTTTAAGATGTGAATTTAAGTCACTAAAAAAGTTTTTAAAATGAGTGCTCTTAAAGAGGGGTTAACAAAAGTTTCTCGTACTAACTTAACTATAGAGCCTTAATTGTTATCGTAAGATGAGAAGAAAGTTGAAACTTGAACTAATTAATAAAGGAAAAATCTTCAAATCCAGAAAGGTATTTTTGGACACAAGATTTGGTTGCTCAGATGGTAAATATCGTCCATCTCTAAGCTCAAGACTATGGGTTCGAATCACCAACTTGGTATAGAGGTGGGAGCTCTCTAGAAACTATTTTTTAGCTCATTCCCTAGGAGCTCCCACTTCCTTGCCGAGTTGGCGACTCAAACCTACAATTTTGAGGTTAGAGATAAGGTGTTTACCATATGAACAACCGGCTCTTGTGTTCGAAACTCTCCGTCATAAAATAAAAGCCCTTTATGAAATTGTGAAGGAAAAGAGCAAAAAAATCTGCATTTCTCATAAGGAAAATAATCTTCAACATGAAGTTATTTTCTTTATGTTATTTGTTTTATTTGACGCCCTAGCTTAAGATTAGAATTCCCATATCAGCAAAACATACGAGAGATGCTGGGTATATAAGTAAGCAGCAGTGTTCAGGGAAGCGTGAAGTGAAAAAAAGTGATAAGGCCCCGCTTCACGCTTTAAGCGAAGCGCTCGCTTCATTGAAGTGAAGCGTAAATTAAAAGAAAAGAGACCAAAATAAATAAAGAATATATATAGCCAAAATTTCAAATTAAAAACCAAAAATTAGACATCGCAAATCCTCCACATAACATAACACAAGCAAAATCAAAGTTATATGCATGGTTCAACATCTAATTTTTTTAATTCTACAATTCTTCTACTACAAGATTATCAAAATCTTGTATTCCTCCATTATCATTATACTGCTTATCATCTTCTTCAAGTCCATCACTATCTCTTTCAACTTCATCCACTAGGAATAGACTTGTAGCTACTTCTTTTCCCCTCCTATGTGAGCTTGAAGTATTTCCTCTTAAATAATAACGGTTCTCCTCAACCCCACTTGCCTCCTCAACAACACCCCAAGTATTTCCTCTTAAATCATAGCGGAATAGACTTTTAAAAAAGGGAGTTTTTTTTGCTCTTTTCCTTCACAACTCGGTAAAGGTTTCTCTGAAAATAAGAGGACGTTGCACAGATAGTAAGCACACTCAACCTCCAACCTCAAGATTACGAGTTCGAGACATCAAAGGAGCAAAAATGTGAAAGCTTTTTAAGGAGAGGGTTAAAAAAGGTTTCTTCGGACCAACTCCACAACTACTTAAAAACGTTAGAGGGCTCTAAGGATGAGATCTCTTAGAACACCAACCTCAAGTTTGCGGGTTTGAGTGACCAAGGAAACAAATAGATCGAAGCTCTTATGATGGAGTTAGTTCAAAGAAACCATAGAGGGATCTAAGAATGAGAGTTATAAATGATTATGGAGTTATTTGTTCTTTTTCTTCACAACTTCATAATCGCTTACAACCAACATTCTTACAGCACTACTCTAGGGTCTATTCGGACGAAACTCCTATCAAGGAGATTCCACCTTTTTGCTCCTTTGACAATTCGAATCCGCAACTTTAAGGTTGGAGATGAAGACTGCTTATCATCTGAGCAATCCCCTCTTGTTGTCGAGCTGTGAATGAAAAAAGGAAAAGAGCAAAAAAGTTTGCATTTCCCACAAGGAAACATTTTCCCCATGACATTAATCTCCTCCTTCTTTTAACTATCAACATTGAAGCTATTCACTATGAATTATAAGAACAATAGAATTGGAAAAGACGAAAGTATTTGTTATTTTTCCTTTTTAAGCAGTAGATATAGAATGACTAAATCCTATGTATTTATATTTTCCTTACTAACTAACTTACCTAACTTTTTGGTAACTACCTTCTAACTAACTTCTTGAAGTAGTCCTAACTAACTCTAAACACTCTCCTTCTTTTTTAACTATCTCATTACTCCCCCTAAAGCTAGGTGGTGTAAAAATATTTAATACCCCTAGCTTGGACAGTAGATAGTCATGTTGTGGCCTGTTGAGACCCTTGGTTAGCAAATCAGCCGGCTGATTATGTGTTGAAACATAAGTAATCTTAACCAGCCCTTGTTGAAGTTTTTCCCTGATGAAATGACAATCAATCTCAATGTGTTTAGTATGTTCATGATAGATTGGATTAGAGGCCAATAGAATAGCAGACTTGCTATCACTATATATTTGAACTGGTAACTGAACCTTATCCTTTACTTCTTTCAGCATTCCAACCAACCAAAATAACTCTGCCACAGTAGAAGCTAAGCTCATATACTCAACTTCAGCTGAGCTTCTTGAAACAATGGTTTGCTTCTAAGCTTTCCAAGACACCACAAACTCTCCAAGTTTAATGACATAGCCAGTCACAGACTTCCTTGTAAGAGGGCATGCTGCCCAGTCTGCATCACAATAAGCTGTAATTTCATTACTACACTTGCTAGATAGTAGTATACCTTGACCTGGATGTCTTTTAATGTATTTGACAACTCTAAGTGTTGCATCCATATGAGACTTCTTTGGTTGATGTAGAAACTGACTTAAAGTTTGAACACTAAAAGAAATGTCTGGTCTGGTCATGTTTAAATATAGCAGCTTCCCAAGCAGTTTTTGATAGACACTTTGATCTGTTAGAGGCCCATCTTGATTCTATCCAGTTTGATCATCATATTGCTTTGATGTCAACTTTACATTTACATCCATAGGTGTTCCTGTAGTCTTTGCTCCTGATAAACCAACTTCAGAAATAAGCTGAAGTGCATACTTCCTTTGATGCATGACAACTCCACTGTTTGATCTTACAAACTCTATCCCAAGAAAGTATTTCAACTCTCCTAGATCTTTTGACAAATTCCTTAGCAGTAGGTACAAACCATCCTCCTCTTTACCAACTTCCCTCACCTTGCCAGTGTAAAGCTCCTGAAACACACAAAAATGAGGGAAGAAAGTGACTGAGCAATTTAACTCCTTAGTCACCTTACTCACTGATAATAAGTTGTACTTGAACTCTGGTATGTGATAAATATTTGTAATCACACTTCTTGGAGATATGTTACATAATCCTGTATGAGACACATATGACACTTCCCCAGTAGGTAAATATACAGGTTTTGGCTCTTTAACCTTGATAACAGACTCACTAATAAGTATATCCAAGTTTGACACCATATGATTAGATGCCCCAGTATCTACAATCCAGACCTGACTATTTTCAGAAATTAACAAAACTTTACATGCAGTATTGTATATCTACTGCTTAAAATCAGATGGATATCCAATTAGCTTATAACACTGATCCTTAGTGTGTCCCTTGCATCTGTAAAAATCACACACCACTGGAAAGTTCTTTTTGAACTTGTTAACCCCTTAGGAACTAGAGCCTCCACCAGTTCTTGAGTACATTGCCAGAGGATCCATTCCAGTACTACCCATAGAACTTAGGCCTATACTTGACCTACTAGAGGTCATTTTTTGACATTCATCATTTACAACCATAACATAGGCTTTATTTACTGTAGGAACATGATTCATCAACAAGATCTGACTTCTTGCTTGTCCAAATGACTCATTCAATCCCATCAAGAACTGATACAATTTTTGGCGATTAAGATGATCCACAAAACCTCTTGCCTTTTCACAATTACATCTAGGACCTCTACGAGGTAGTGGCAGGGTCTGCGTACACTCCACCCTCCCCAGACCCCACCTAGTGGGATTTCACTGGGTATGTTGTTGTTGTTGTATCCAGGAGGTGGTACCAAAGTCTCAAATTCATCCCATAATGTTTTGAGCTTTGTAAAGTATACAGACACAATTTGTACCTTGTTGCAAGGTTGCAATTTCTTTGTGTAGACTGAAGGTTCTTGATCCATCTAATTGATCAAACCTTTCTTTTAAGTCAGTCCACACAGCTTGAGCTGATGATGCAAAAGCTACTCCTCCTAGCAAACTCTTTGACACAGAATTTAGAAGCCATGAGAGAATAATGGCATTCACCCTTTCCCACTGACCTCTTAATTCTGCACTTACATCTTCTTGTTTACACGATCCATCTACCAAACCAATCTTGTTTCTTCCAAGTAATGCCAATCTAATCGACCTACTCCACAAAGCATAGTTCTCAATTCCAATAAGCTGGAATGAAATCAGATTAACCCCACTGATATCAGCAGGACTCAAGAATAGAGGATGACTATAATCAACCCCTTGACTCATCGACATAGCTGGAATGGAGCTTGGATTTCCAAAAATTCCACCAACACTACTGGTTCCAGTTGTCTGTTCACCAGTTACCCCTTGAGTCATGTTTGTAATCTTTCTTCTTTTTCAAATTGATTTTCGGAAGCTAAACTGAATTATCAAGACGATCATAATTCTTTAGACTCTGATCTTCATACGTAATACATAGAGACGAACAGAATTCTTCAGATTCTGATCTTCAGACGTAATACACAGATGACTTAAAGTTTTATCATCCGCTCTGATACCATGAAGATATTCACTATGAATTATAAGAACAATAGAATTGGAAAAGATGAAAGTATTTGTTATTTTTCCTTTTTAAGCAGTAGATATACAATGACTAAATCCTATGTATTTATATTTTCCTTACTAACTAACTTACCTAACTTTTTGGTAACTACCTTCTAACTAACTTCTTGAAGTAGTCCTAACTAACTCTAAACATGAACTATCTCATTAAACATAAAGTTTTATATCCTCAAAAGTAAAGATCCTTTATTGCACTTGTATAATTGTAGTGAGACAAGTTTAATCTGGAATTAAACTTAATTTGGTTAAAGTACAATATAAAAGATGAAAAGGATTAGTTACCTTAATTACAATTAGAAGACAAGAATAAAGTTGAAACTTGAACTAATTATATCGGAAAAAACTTTAGGGGGGAGATTGTTTCCTTTTGGGAAATGCACACTTTTTTTGCTCTTTTCCATCACAACTCCATAAAGTTATTTTTCGGAGATAATATTTGATTGCTTAGATGGTAAGCACTCTTCACTTTGAACATTCGAGTCACCAACTTGGAAGGGAAGTGGCCGAAGAAACCTTTTTAAAAAAAACTCATTTCCTAGGAGCTCCCACTTTCTTACCGTGTTGGTGAATCGAACCACTAACATTGAGGTTAGAAGTCAAGGGTGTTTACCACATGATCGACCTCCTCTTGTGTTTGAAACTCCCTCTTGTCTTAAAAATAAAAACTTTATGGAATTGTAAAGGAAAAAAGGAAAAGACCAAAAAAGTCAGCATTTCTCAAAAGGAAAAAATCTTCACCATAAATTTATTTAGAGCTAACACATATTTTTTATTGTCTAAGAAAAAGAATATATTTCCTCTTTCGTTAACAAATTCTTATTTACTGAATTTAAAAAAAATCCTTAAATTAATGTTTTAATTTCAAAAAATTTACCTTATTTTAAAAAATTACCTCACCTTTTTTTTACTCTTTTAGACTTGACACGTACCCCACCCATTTTTGGAAGTCGATGATGATGTGAATGATAATTTCATTTTAAATATTATCTCAAATATTATCATTTTTATGTTGTTATCTTTCTCAAATAATAAATTATAATATTTTTTTCTATATTATTACTGTTTTGTTTAAATTTACTGGCAAAATTATTGAAAATTTTATTATTTCTTATTTTCTTAGTAATAAAATGAGAAAATTTTATAATTGGCTTATTCTTATTTTTTATTATAAAATTGAAGATTCATAAGACTTACCCACACCTCGTAGATCCATGAAACATTGTTCTCAACAGACAAGACTGAGTTTTCATATGTTCCCTTGGATAATTATTGATAGATACATCATACATCACACCCCTTGGAATATGACTCTTCCCTGGACCTTTTTAAAGCAAAATGTTTTGTATATCGAACTGTCCTTGATATCAATAAATACATCAACAAGGGTCAGTTGGAATATAGCTAGATTCCTTTTGGTATAAATCAGCAACTAACCTAAAAGATATCAAAGTAATTCACAGAAAATGGTCAGTTGTTCATGATATGTACTAGTATCAGCTATTAATGTTTCATCATGTGTAGACTTATTATTTTTTATTTATAAGTCCTTGAATAGTCATAATTCATAAGCCTTCTTCATCTCTACTTAACATACTTATTCTAACATTTTTTAGATCACTTCCAAAATTTCTTCCACCCCTTGTATGAATCTTATGTCCTTTGAGAAGCTTTTCACTGTCCTCTTCACTTCCTTCACACATTAGCCATGCAAATGTTGTTTTAAAAAAAAATATAAATTTCATATTGAGAAAAGAGAGTTGCTCGAATAGAAAGTAGTATTCCTTACCTTTAACTTTAAGGTTATGGGTTTGAATTGCCAAAAAAAGTAAAAAAAAAAAAAAAAACAAAAAAGATGAAAGCTTCTAGGAAGTTATAAAAAAGAAGAAGAATTTTTTTTTCAAATATGTGGTCCTACACATGGCATAATATTTCGGTGACTTTGAAAATCTGTCATTAAGGATAAATTGAGAAATTTACAAGTTAATGAGTTTTCAAATCTAAAAGGTTAATATTCTTTTTTTAAACGGACTAGAAAAAGAAGTTATATTATAATACTTTTGTGATTACTTACAAGGATGTGATTCACAAAAGCCTCTTGTGAAGAGACAATTACTGAAGAGTATATTTCTAAAGGATAAAATGATTATTAGTCTTAGTAACTTTTTTTAACCTTTGCCATTTCTCAGTCATAAGAGACTGACAATATTTAAAGAAATTTTCCAACGTGGGATCCAAACTAAATTGAATACAAACATCCGGAGCATTCAATTTAGACGTTGATTTTTCGATTTAATTTAGTTTGTATTTGAAAAAAGTGTAAGAATAACGATAAAATTGTCCTTATGTTATTTATAAATTTAATCATAAAATCAAACACTAATCCAAAGTAGCCTATGCTAAAAGACATTTAGAAACATTTTGATTAATTATTAATAATAATTGTCTTATTATAGTCATATCCAGAAATGACTGATTTTGTGAGGTCAAGGCGGGATTATTTGGAGATGTACTAAACTTAATATAAAGTCCATTTTCCCCAAAATTTCTTGCATCCTTTGCCCGTTTGTGTCGCTTTGACCTCACAAAATTAGCCACTTCTGAATATGACTACAACAAAACAATTACTATTAGTGATTAATTAAGAAATGTCACTTTTTAATTAGACTAATTAAGTCACATGTAAAATGTGTTCTAAGAATTATGATTCATGTTGCACTCAAAATATGGTCTAGTACTCATCAACTTTATTGAGTTACTCTTGATATCAGCTCAATAAAACATATATATTAAGAAATGTATTATTTGTAAACGTGTACACACAAAATATGAATTATGAAATTAGTAATCCAACAAAGAATTTGAGCATCTACAAATTGCAAAGAAAATTGAGTCTTAATGTATTATTTGTAAACGTGTACACACAAAATATGAATTATGAAATTAGTAATCCAACAAAGAATTTGAGCATCTACAAATTGCAAAGAAAATTGACTTGAGCGTGTTTTTTTTATATAATTCGTGCATCAATAAAATCAGTGATTTAATATTATAAAAAATTAAGCTTAAATTCTAAAAACTGACTCATAAGAAAGGAAAGATTGATCAAGATCATAAGCGTATAACCTATATTAAATATTCTAACAAAAAATGAAGTAAAATAATGAAAGAATACTTATCGATCTAAATTGGTATCAATGAGAATGTCCCTAGTGCTATTTTCTAGAGTTGCACAAGAATTTGAAGAACACTTGATAAGGCAATCCTCTATTTCACACTACTTTTTTTTCTTTCTAAAACTTTAATATTAATAAAAAATAAGCTAATGGAGAAGATGACAAATTTGTGATATTTCATGTCTTGTATGCTGCTCTCGATATATAGGTAAGGAGAGACAAAGCCTAATGTAGAAATGAAATAATATTTGTGATAAATAGATTGGTCAAAGATTTACAAAGTCAGTTTTTTTTTTCTTTATGACAAAAAACAAAACCAAAGATAGAAATGACAAAAAAAATAAAGAAAAAAAGAAGTTATATAGACAATACTTGTAAATATATTCCTCAACTTTAAGGGAATATACCTTTTGATAAAAAAAAGTGGAATAAATATATTCCTCATCTTTAACAGAATATACCTTATGTTCAAAAAAATGGGATAAACATTAGGGCTGGGCATTGGTATTTTGGTTCGGTTTGGGTTCTTTTATTTTGATTTTTTCAGTTTTTGAAATTGTTGTATCGAATACCAAATTGAATTAATTCGGCTCGGTTTATTAGATTCGATTTTTACACGCTTAATTAGTTAATTGAAAATTAGACAAAAAGAGAAAGAAAGTGGAAGAAGAAAAAACAGAAAATAATCAAATAAACTATAGAATACATGGAACTAGAAGTTGAAAACTTGAAATCGCAGCAGTTGCAATCACTGGTCGCTGGTCGCTAGTTGTAGCCCTGGTCGCTGGTCGCGACGCTGGTTTAGGCTAACTTGGAAAGTTGGAATTGGAATTTGGAAGAGAAGCAGAAGCCAGAAGGTGCGGCGGAAATTGAAAAAATAAAAATGAAAAGTTGAAAACCTAATGCTAATTGCTAACTTGCTAGAGTATTTGCTAAGGGTGAAAAAGGAAATAAAACTTAAAAGACAAATTGATATAATATTTAAATATTATAATATTAATAATTACATAATATATATTATAGTATATATCAGTGTTTTCAAAAATGTTTTTTGGATCGAGTCTCGAGGCAGGGAACACCAAAAACGCAATGGGGCGCAAAAAAAAATGTTATCCCTGGGCGTAAGTCCTAGAATTTGGGGGGTAAGCCTTGGGCGTAAAGCGTATGCTCTGGGAGTTGTTTTTTTTGAACCTTTTTTGTTTTAAATCATATTTTTATTATTAGTGTAATGATTTTTTCAAATAGTAATTGTAATACTTTTTTTCATCATTATTGGTGATCAGTACCTTTCTCAAATATAAATCATAATACATTTTTTTATATATATTATAGGTTATTTAATAAAATTTATTTATAAAATAATCGGAAGTTTTACTTTATTTTTAAAAAATAAAATTATAAAATTGAATATACATGAGACTATGCCCTGTAGATCCATAAGACTTACGTCCTCTGTCTCAGAGCTTACGTCTTGCCCTGTACTGCATAAAACGTCTCGCCTCACACCCCCACCTTTTAAAACAGTGGTATATATATCCGTGTGTATATTTCGGTTAAACAGAAATACTGAAAATACGGAAACACATATCAAAAATCAAATCGAAATATCGAAAATACGAAAACACATACTGAAAACCAAAATATGAAAAAATTTTGATTCGCCCTATTTCGATTTTTCGGTACTTATGCCTAGCCCTAATAAACATATTCCTTTAGTCTAAGAAATGGTGCAAATATTGATGTATTTGAATTAAAAAAAATATTTATTTGTCTTTTTAAATTAAGAAAAGCCACATCATTTTTTAAAACTGGTTTGTTAATTTTTAAGTTTTAACCAACCCGACCCAAACAAAAACAAAAACCCAAACATAAATGTCTTATTTTGACGTGTTACTCTGCTTTCCATTGACGCGTTACTCTGTTTTCCTATAGATAGAGGAGAGGGATTCATTGTTGTGCAGCTTAGTCTCTTTCTCTTTCTTCTTGACACACAATGGAGAAGAAGAATAAGGGCAACATGCTAAATTACAAGAAGAAAAAAGAAACGATCAAGAAAAAAACTAGAGAGCTTTCAATCCTCTGTGACATTAAAGCTTGTGTCATTCTTGTTGATCCTAATGGAGAAGTCGATACATGGCCTGAAAATCCCACTGATTTCAACCCCATTATTCAATCCTACAAAGAAAATCTCTTTCACGGCAAGAGAAAACGAATTGATGATGATGGGTGTTTTGAGAAAAAGTCGAAAAAGAATCATGCTCTGTTTTGCGATGATGGTGAAGATCAGTGGCTTAATGACGTGTTTAGAGAGTCGAACGAAAGTTTGTTGGTGAAATTGAATTCGAAATTAGAGGCTGTGGAGAGAAGAATTGAATTCTTGAAGATGGTGAATTATGGGAATGGGGTTTTTGAAGGATCAACTTCAAGTGAGAAAGAAACAATGGCGGCTCAACTTCAGTGGCTTTAGGCCCCAAAAAATAAGGGCCTCCAAAGAACCAAAAAAAAATCCCAAATTCAGTTGCTCAAATTATAAATTGCTGTAGCGATTCCAACTTAATAAATGTGTGATTATAATTTGGTTTATGGCCACACGTTTTGTGTACATTTAATGGAATTGTTAATAAAAATTGTTGCCGCAAACTCATAATCTTAATTGTTGCTTCACCAATTAGTGTTGAACAACAAGTTAACTTTAACTTTAGCGAAATCATTTTGTTTTAAGATGTGTGAATATAGCCTAATTACAGAACTATATATGATTTGGTGCCAAAAATAAGTTCACTTTACGACTTAGGCTTTCCGATTTAATATATATAGGTATTCCCCTCGGAAAGCGCCACTCACGAAACAAGTTTTTGTATGATCTATTCAAGAAGTACGTGCAATCTTTTAGCGATTTTTCTTATTTAGATTTGAGATAAGATGGAACTTGGACAGTAGGAGTGCCTGAAGATTATCCCTGCTGTTTAACAAGCATATGAATAAAAGTTGGGTGCTTCACTAACAAAGGTTGTGGTGGAGCGGTAAGTACTTCTTCATTCTTAATTAAGAGGTCTCATGAGCCCCTTGGATACGGGGTCGCTTTTGTTAGGGAGAGTTTTACCCCCCAATGTGAGACTTTTCGGCGTGAATCCAGATTTAGTCGGACACCAATATGAGACTTTCCGGTGCAAATCCAGATTTAGTCGGACTCCAATGTGGGTACTGTTAGAATATGCACAGCGGAAGCATTTTTCAGAATCACAAACTTACATAAAAGCATAATTATGTAATCTAAATAAATTGTGAAACTCTAACCTTTTGTAGCTTTCACACAACTCGTTCAGGGACTGGGACTCCAGAATTACAGTCTTCTATTAATTCCTGACTAACTTTCTTAATCGAGTCTTGTGTGGGCAAGAAATTTTCAGAAAAAAGGATATTCTTTCCTTGAGAACCACCACCCCTATTTATACTTTTTAGTATAAGGGAAAGGTTTGAAAGATGAAATGTTTCTAGTCACAATTAATGGTCATTAAATACCTTTAGGTGTATTTGGACACTGTTAAGTGTATCCAATAACCATGATCAATAGTCTTCAACAACCATTAAATACCATTAAGTGTATTTTGACATGGTTAAGAGTATCTAACAACCATGATCAATAGTTATCAACAACTACTAAATATCATTAAGTGTATTTAGAAAGTCATTAAACACCAAGGGTAATCAACAACCATTAAACACCATTAATAGCCACTGATAACCATTAAACACTATTATTTGTTTCTTTCATTTTCTAAGGAAATAAAACATTGCAATATTTTCTTTTTTTCTTCTTTTAAGGAAAGAAAAAGTTTTTCTCTTTTAAACTAATAAAAGTCAAAAACAATTTATTCCTAAGCTAAAAAAAAATAAATACTAACAGTCCTTTTCTTTTTCGAACTCGATCAATTAATCAGGCATAGTAGGGACCACACATTTATTAGCAGAGGCTTCCAATTATAATACTTAATTCGTAAAAAGCATGAATTAACCATATCATAATAAATCATAGATTGTACCACTAAAAATATGCAACTGCACTCCTCTATTTAATTTCAATTTTTTTTTCGTTACAACTTATTTAACTCCCCATGTTAGAATTACCGACACCAATCAATTAAACTAAACTTCTGAAAAATTTAATCCATTGATTAATTTAATCCTTTATCTTTATGCTTAAATTAATTCACGTGACGGATATACATATATAATCCACCTGCAGGGTTTTCACGTGACTACTTATAAGTAACCATAAAGGGGTGTCTTCTTTGTCATATCTGAGATATGGTTCTATCAGCTAATTATTATTTCACGAATGTAATTTGTTATTATCCAATCCATTAGGAATTTTTTTGACTCATCATAGAGTCTCACCTTTTAATAGATGAAAATAATAAAGCAAACTACACAGATCATAATAACTACATCAAGATTAAGAGTATAAGCTCATGTAATGGACTAGAGATATTAACCTAAATACATATCTCAATTTGGTCCGTTCAATACATGCAAAATGAACTAACACAAGAAGTTGGAATTTTACCATTCCCATAATTAAGATTGAATTACATTTAATTTTGTGTTACAATCATCAAGATGTTTGTCCAATTTCTTCTTTGATTGTGAACATTTAATTTATGACTTATAAGAACCGACAATTTTAATCTTCCGCGTATGAGTTAAGCAACTCCATACCCAAAAATCGTCTACTATATAAGCAATGGACACACATATAAACACAATGATCTATTCAAACAAAAAATTTACTGTAACAATTTACATAAAACGTAAAGTCTTTATAAAGGATTAAAATCAATACTATAACTCAACCATATGGTTAATAGTATATCCCAAGAGGTACCAGACACCGGATGGAAAATAAAAAAGAAGAAGTTGGGTGCTTCAAAATGGTGATGAGTCATTTACAGATGCATAGAATATGTTTGATTTATTTTCCGTATGGTGACATCTGGAGGATTCAATTTAGTTTGCATTTGAAAAAAGTGTAAGAATAACGATAAAATTGACTCGTAGAATCAACCACTAATTCAAACTCCAAAGTAACCTATGTTGAAAGACACTTTGAATTTTTTTGATTAACTATTAATAATAATTTTCTTATTGTAATCATATCCAGAAATGACTGATTTTGTGAGGTCAAGGCTACACAAATGGGCAGGAGATCGAGAAATTTTAAGAAAGATGAACCCTATATTGAATTTATTACATCTCCAGATAATCCTGATTGGTTATTTGGAGATGTATTAAACTCAATATAAAGTCCATTTTTCTCAAAATTTCTTGCATCCTTTGCCCATTTGTGTTGCTTTGACCTCACAAAATTAGCCACTTCTAGATATGACTACAACAAGACAATTATTATTAGTGATTAATCAAGAAATGTCACTTTTAAATTAGACTAATTAAGTTACATATAAAATGTGTTCTAATAATTATGATTCATGTTGCACTCAAAATTTGGTCTAGTACTCATCGATTTTATTGAGTTACTCTTGAAATCAGCTCATAAAACATATATATTAAGAAATGTATTATTTGTAAACGTGTACACACAAAATATGAAATATCAAATTAGTAATCCAACAAAGAATTTGAGCATCTACAAATTGCAAAGAAAATGGACTTGCGTGTTTTTTTATGTAACTCGTGCATCGATAAAAACAGTGATTTTATATTTTTAAAAATTGAGCTTAGATTCTAATACTGACTCATAAAAAAGGAGAGATTGGCTAAGATCATAAGCGTATAACTTATATTAAATATTCTAACAAAAAATGAAGTAAAATAATAAAAGAATACTTACCGATCTAGACTGGTATCAATGAGAGTGTCCCTAGTGCTATTTCCTAGAATTGCACAAGAATTTGAAGAACACTTGATAAGGCAACCTCTATTTCACACTTCTTTTTTTCTTTCTTAAACTTTAATATTACTAAAAAAAAGCTAATGGAGAAGAAGACAATTTTGTGATATTTCATGTCTTGTATGCTGCTCTCTATATATAGGTAAGGAGAGACAAATCCTAATGTACAGATGAAATAATATTTGTGATAAATAGATTGGTCAAAGATTTACAAAGTCTAGTTTTTTTATTCTTTATGAAAAAAAACAAAACCAAAGATAGAAATGGAAAAAAAAATTAAAGAAAAAAAGAAGTTATATAGACAACACTTGTAAATATATTCCTCAACTTTAAGGGAATATACCTTTTGATCAAAAAGTGGAATAAATATATTCCTCAACTTTTATGGAATGTACCTTATGTTCAAAAAATGGGATAAACAATTAGGGCTAGGCATTGGTAATTTGGTTCGGTTTGGGTTCTTTTTTATTTTTTCAGTTTTTGGTTATTGAACTTGTTGTATCGAATACCGAATTGAATTAATTCGATTTGATTTATTAAATTCTATTTTACACACTTAATTTGTTCATTGAAAATCAGACAAAACAGGAAAGAAAATGGAAGAAGAAAAATAGAAAATAATCAAATAAACAATCGAATACATGGAACTAGAGATTGAAAACTTGAAATCGCAACAGTTGTAATCGTTGGTCGCTAGTTGCTGCCCTGGTCACACCGCTGGTTGAGGCTAACTTGGAAAGTTGGAATTGGAATTTAGAAGAGAAGCAGAAGCCAGAAGGTGCGGCGGAAATAGGAAAAGCAAAAATGAAAAGTTGAAAATCTAATGCTAATTGCTAACTTGCTATTTGCTAAGGGCGAAAAAGGAAATAAAATTTTAAAGACAAATTGATATAAAATTTAAATATTATAATATTAATAATTACCTAATATATAATATAGAATATACTATATATATATATATATATTAATGTGTATATTTCAGTTAAATAGAAATACCGAAAATACGAAAAAACATACCAAAAATCAAATCGAAATACCAAAAAAATGAAAACACATACTAAAAACCAAAATATAAATTTTTTATTATTCAATTCGATATTTTAATTTTTCGGTACATATGCCTACCCCTAATAAACATATTCCTTTAGTCTATGAAATGGTGTATATATATATATATGCATTTGAATTAAGAAGGGAAAATGCATAAGTACCCCCAGCCTTTGCCCAAAATCTCTAAGACACACCTAACCTTTACTAAGGTCCTATTACCCCCCGAACTTATTTTATACATAATTTTCTACCCCTTTTTGGCCTACGTGGCACTATCTTGTGGGCCTAATGAGTGTTGACAAATTTTTCAAGGATAGTGCCACGTAGGCCGAAAAGGGGTAGAAAATTAATTAAAAAATAAGT
>JAJOOF010001883.1:0-27833 GCA_029582545.1 Solanum lignicaule | reverse complement strand
CAAAACCTGATCTTCCTCCCATTGTTCACATTACATCTAGTTTTTGCATAGAAACCATGCCATAAGTTTCTAATTGATCTCCACAAACTGGTTCCATACGTGGATGTCACTTCCTTGGTCTTCCAGGGTCCTTCCTTCCCATATTTGGCCTGGATCACCCTACCCCACAAAGATTGTTCTTCTAAAGGAAATCTCCACAACCACTTCATGAGAAGACTTTTGTTCTGCTTCCTAAGATTTTTGATTGCCAGTCCTCCCTGCTTCTTGGATAGTAGTAGTGTCTTCCATTCGACTAGGTGGAAACAAGCACCTTGATTTTTGTCTCTAAAACATCTCATCAAGATTAACAATCTCCTTCGAGCCATTCATAAATGTTGTTTTTTCTACATTTAAGTCTGCACTGCTAGAGGGGAGATCCAACCTGTGACCATATGTCCCATTCTGGTGAGAATTTATTATTCTCATCTTACAATCCACCAAAGACCTCCTTATTGCACTTTTAATATCTTCCTTAAACCTTTTTAATATGATACCATGTCGAAGTGTGTGACCATCTCATTAAAAAGCTTAAACTTGTAGAGAGAGCAAATCTTTTATTTACGTAATTATGTCTTCAGCAATGGTCTTGGACAAGCTTCACCGCATGACTTGCCTATTGGGAATGACTTAGGTCCAAAATCCACAATTTTAATGGTATCAAAGACAAAGCCAACCCTATTCTTGGTTACCTAATGTTGAACCCCCACTTTATATTGTCCACGCTTTAAATGTTCAACCCTGGGTACGCATGGGATGTAAAGTGTCTCAATTTCTTGAGAAGATTACTGTCTCCTATATGGTAGTTTTGACAAGCCTTACCTCATGAGTTATGTTTTAGCAGGGGTGAATTTAAGAAGGCTCAAGGGGTGTCACGACATTGTCTCATCGGAAAAATTTACTAAAGATGTATATATAGTGGGAAAAAAAAACAGATATAAAGGATATATAATGTAAGGTGACACTCCTTAAACCAAAGTTGTAAGTTCAATTAGTTTGGTGCTGAAATTCCACAGGTCATGTGTGTGCTCAATCCTGCCTAGCCTCATTTTAATACATTTTTTATGGTTTTTTTCATTGACCTTTCTCACCAATCAAATTGATTAAAATAATTTATGAAATCCAATAAATAAAAGTTGTTTAGTGATCATTTGGTGCTTTGTATAAGAAAATATTTGGTACTATTATTTTTAATGAGGTTATTTTGAATACATTTCAAAAAAATAAAACTCATCGAAAAAAAGTTAAAAGAAAAAAATTAATTTAAATCTTTTAAAAAGGTATAGTACTAAACGTGAATTATATTTTATTTATATTTTATTCCTTTTTAAAATATGGTGTTACATTATTTACTTACCATTTCTCATTTAAAAAGCAGACACCACTGACGAAAATCCTGCGTACACCACTGGGTTTTAGGGTGAGTTAGGTCAAGTCCATTGTCTCTACGGAATCAATTATTCAAATTTAGAATTACTTGAAATAGTTGTTCAATCTATTATATTGCTATTTCAAGATACATGCCCATACACGGTGGAGATACATGTGTATCAAAATAAGAGTATGCACCTCAAATCATTCACCATAATCAAGAACGATAAACAATTGGCGACTTGCATGTGTGCAGTTGACATTGCTGCAAGATCGATGCAGTAAACCAATAAAAGAGCTACAAAGAAATCTGGTTTTTCTCTAGCTGCAGAAACTCGATCTTTTAACTAAAGAACACTACCATAAACGAGAATAGGGCAGTTCAAATGGATGCAACAAAGATGCAGGCAACCTATAAAAGAACTACAATGAAAAGGGGTTAGTATCTAGCTGCAGAAACTCAATCTTTAAAAGTAAGAACACTTACAAGCTTCTTTTCTTGCAGCTGACTAAGGAATCCATGCTGGTTCATTGCCCGAAAAACTAGAAAATCTGCCTTCCCAACATATTGTCTGATCCAAAACAAAGATGTAATTTTCAGAAAGCCGTAAATTGCACTGTGGACGACATAATATGAATCTGTTTATAACATGAAAAAGATACACCAAGCAAAACTTTAATTGATCTAAAATGAATTACTTGTTATTCATATGATCCTGGGAAATAAGGCGAACAATTTGCATTGTTGGAGGCCAATTTGCAGCAAGCCTGACAAAAACACAAAGGACAAATCAATTCTAAGTGTTAATACAGTTAAAAAAACACTGCATTATGGAAGTGAAAAGAAGACTAAAGATGCATAACAGAAGAACAAAAAGACAATTTTCCAGAAATGACATCATTTGCTTCAAATACATAAGAGCATCCTCGTTATCATTCCTATGTAGCTTCCACAAATCAAAAGAAGAATCACATTTTGTTTAGGGACTTTTACATCGACTAAAGCCTCTTATAACTGAAAACTAAAATTATGAGTTAGATTCCTTCCACACATTTATAGGCTGCATTATGCCGAATTAGTTACCATAGAGAATTAGATTCCTTCCACACATTAATCCAACATAATGCAATCCGGAGAAAGTGCAACTTTCATCAAGGGAATCACAAGCATCCAACTAATGCTGTCAGCACACCCCAAAAGTTTGTAATATAGCTTAATCCTATTTTTCAAACACTTCAAGATTGGCTAGATCTCATCTGTCTATCCAACGCTAGAGTACATCTGAAAAGAACTCTATTTGTCTGCTACTTACTTCCATTCTCAAGTCTACCGGTGAAGCAATTTCTCATCCAGTATGGTTGCATGCAATGATTGAGGAGATTTCTACTTTACAGGCAAGTGGTATTTGGGAACTTGCCCCTCATCCTTCAGCAAATCTATTGTTGGCTATCGTTGGGTTTATGTAGTCAAAGTTGGTCCAGACGGCCAAATTGGTCAGCTAAGTCCCGCCTTCTTGCCAAAGGATATCATCAGATATGTGGCTTGATTGCGGTGATACTTTCTCTCATGTGGCAAAAATAGCATATGTCCGCCTCTTTCTATCCATGATTGTTGTTCTCCATTGTCCAATTGATAAATTGGACATTAAGAATGTTTTTCTCTATGGCGACATTGATGAAGAAGTTTATATACAGCAACCACTTGGTTTTGTTGCTGAGGGGATCGTCTAGTGGTAGTGCATGTCGATCGCACCGGTCACTCTATGGTTTGAAACAATCTCCTCAAGCCTGATTTGGTAAGTGCAACATAGTTATTTAGGAATTTAGCATGACTCGTAGTGAAGCTGATTGTTGTGTTTTATCAACATTCAACTTCAAGTTTGTATATTTATTTAGTGGTTTATGGTGACAATATAGTTATTATTGACAATGATTGTGATGGTATCACTAGTCTAAACAACATCTCTTTCAGCACTTCCAGACAAATAATTTGGGTAGATTGAAGTTATTTTCTAGGTATTGAGGTCTGTCAGCATAGATTAGGTATTGTTTTCTTTTTTTGATGACAAGAGAAACCCGCAACCGCTACCCTTTGGGTGCGCACCGGGTAAAACCCCTCACTCCTGTGTAATAGCTTGCAAACCACACCGGAGAGGTAATCCGCACTAGGCAACCCGGTGCGACGAGCTCAACCAAGAAGGCAAACCTCTTGTTTTTGCTAGCAAGGGGTTTCGAAGTTGAAACCTCCAACATAGAAGTCCCAAGCCCAAACCATTGGGTCATCCCGAAGGGTATTAGGTATTGTTATTTCTCAACAAAAACATGCTTCTGAGATTCTTGAAGAAACAAAATGATGGGTTGTAAACCCCTAGGCACTCCTATGGATCTGAATGTTAAGCTTATACTAGGACCCATTGACACTCGAGGCTCGAATCCAACGTTGTATTGGATACACCAACGTTGATTGGTAGGATCACCTTCTGATAGACATTCTATGTCTGGTTATTGTATTTTACTAGCAAGTAATTTAGTTCCTTGTTAAAGCAAGATATAGAGTGTTGTTTCTCAATCTAGTCCAGAACATAATATCAAGCAATAGCTATGACAACATGTGAGCTAGTTTGGAGCAAGTGGTTGTTTGAAGGATTGAATTTGAAGAAGTATGGAAATTGAGTGGCATAATCAAGTGGTTCATCAAATTGGTGTCTCATGAGAGGACTAACCATATTGAGATAGATTGCAACTTCATCGGAGAAAAAACCTCTCAGGAGATACTGTTACAAAGTCTTTAAAGTAAAATGATCAGCTTGCATATATTTTCACCAAGTCCCTGGCCCTCGTATTAGTTACATCTGTAACAAGCTCAGTGTAAATAACTTATATGCACCTACTTGAGGAGGGTGTTACACAATCTTTGTATAAAATAGTAATTTGTGTCTCGCATTTATTGGGATATGGATTGTGCCTAAGTTGCTCGGACTCGAGTGTCCGATACGGGTGCGGATCTAAAGGTCGGATCCTTCATGATCTAATTTTTACGATTCGGGGATATGGATCCATGTATGGATACGGGTGTGGGGATTCGCCTAAAAATAATTAAAAATAGAGTTATAAAACCTAAATTATGAGATATTATGTGGAGAACTTGAAGAGAATTCTGGAAGGAGATCAAAGAAAAAGAGTGACATAGAAATTTTATATAAAAGGTATTCTATTTCCTTCAATTTCATCTTAGCTTTTGTATTGATTATAGAAATCATTTAAATTGTCCAGACTTTCCCCATCAATTTTGGTCAAAGTACCCAAAATTGGTTGACCAAATCGGACACGGATCCCACACCCACACCCATGTCGTGTCGACACGGGTGCGGCACCAAAAGTGAAGAGTCCAAGCAACTTACGATTGTGTAATGTATGGATATAAGGCTCAGTGTAAGACAATTAGTTAACACATCTTAATTGTATTTTTTCGTGTCTTCACTTCTAGCGCACTCCGTTCTTAAGATCATGTCCAATAATTCATGTTCTAAGCTTGTTACATTAACCTCAAAGGTTTTGCAAGCCTTTACCATAACCAGCTTTGTCCATTTTGATAAGGAAATTCTTGATAGATTTTGAACTAGTTGTTGAAGAACAGAATTGTCACCATGCCATGGAAGAGAGTGTCATTGTAAGATTGAGATGAATAATCAAATCTTGAGCCAGGTGTTGGTACTAAATCCATGATTTGTGGTGAAATTGAAGATAAATTCAATTCATGAGGCAGTTCTCCTTCTCATCAACATTGCAGCTGCTTGGGAAAATGCTCCCCTCTGAGTTAGAAATCATCCGTGTAAGCTCCAGTGCATGGAGCCTAATGGATAGAGGGTCGAGTGTAATCCTTGGAGAAAGAGTGTCGGGATTAGGATGGCATGGGTCTTGGGCTATCAATTTAGCCTTCTAGATCTGCTTCTCCTTTTCTCTTCTTTTTAGGCCTGAAGTATAGACAGTATAGTATACCTGGTCCATTTTCTTTGAAGTAGGAAGCCAGTTCTCTATTTAATTCGTCCTGAAATGTTATTTGTGATTTGAGGCCCCACCTCTTTGGCATGTGGCTTTTTTAAAAAGGCTAGTGGCACGTGTTGTAGATGTGGCTAGACCTCTCTAGGGATTTGACGTGTGCAATGCTCAATACACAAACCCCTCCACTAATGGCAATACCTTTGTCGCTGCAATCTGCCTTCCAGACGTGACCCATTACTTTGTGTGGCCATGTGAAATTTCATAACTCCATTCTCCGTCAATCAATTCTAGCTTACTCGAAAAACTTCCAATTGATTTGTTGATACAAATTCTAAGAAAGTGAAGGTGGGTCTTCTTTTCGGTATCTTCATCAATGTCAACAAAGCTGCCACCACACAAATCACCAATAACTTTAAAGGAACTTTCTGACCAAGCATGGACTAGAAGTCCAAATGCTTTTATCCATCTATAGTCAGATTTGAATCCATCATTGCTAACCCTATAACCAGCAAACACAATTCCAGAGATAACCTTCTGCCGTTCCAGTATCAAGCTTGCGCCTTCATTCTAAATGCTTCTTGACGAGAAGGCATTTTGAAAAAGAATTGATTATGCGCAATTGGCGTCACCTACAGGCCGATAGTCACCTTCCATCTGTTTAGAAACCATTTCTGAACAACTTTTTGATTTGGAGATATGTGGAAAGGATCATTAAGTCTCCCAAATAGGCATTGGTAAGAAGATGGGCGTTATTTGCTTCAGCCTCTAGACTGATTTTGATTTTGTTTTGGACTGCTACAGCACCATTTGTCTCCATTGAAGGCCAAACCTCTGGATTTGACACTTCAAAACAAATTACTGCCTGATTATGGGGTTTCCATTATGTCACTGGTTGTTGTGGTCTCCATAGAAATCTCAGGATTTTTTCTGTAATGTCACACCATCCTCCATTGTCAATAATTTCTAGAATGATTACCAAATGATTTCCTGTCACCCAACCACACCTCAATTTGAACAAGCATACTATAACTGTTAAGATCTGATAAGGTTTGTATAGGTAGGCTATCTTCCTACACCATCTACAGCAAAGACTATCCTTTCCCTGTGAAGCCTCTTTTAAAGCACCACACACCCACCTAAAGTTGCTTTCGTAGATTCTGATCTTGCTAATGAACCTTCTGCTGCGCCTCTAAAGCAAAAACCATCTGACCCTATCTTTGCTAATGTCGATTAATTCAAATGGCTTATCTCCGGCTGAGAATAGGCTCTCCCCTCCTTCATGGAGGAGAGAAACTCATCAAAAAAGAACCGAGTCCAATTAGAAAAGGTGTTTTTTGAAAATAAGCTCATTTCCCAAATGAGAAAAATTAGAAAAGGGAAATGTGTTATAGAATAATGTCTCAGTTGTAGAAAAAAAGAATTTTATAAAAAAATCTCTCACAAAACAAGTTTCTAAAACTTAATCAGGAATTCCTTGGTGTCTCTACCATTTACTGATCTTGCTATATTTGAGAGATCAAGTGTATCATGACAACAGAGTTCTTTAGGTGTAAGATAAAAGATCTTGCAATTCGAAGATGGAAAAGACAGTAGTAGCATAGCTAAACTTACACTATAAAATACAACTACCAAATCTCCTTACAACTTATGGAAAGACAAAAATATAGTCCCTTCACAATCCAACAAAGAATGGGACCATTGCAACAACAACAGCATACCCATTGAAATCCCACAAGTGGGATCAGGGGAAGGTAGAATGTACGCAAACCGTACCACTACCTCAAGGAGCTAGAGAGGATGTTTCCGAAAGACCCCCGGCTCAAGTGCAGCAAATCCAAGTACAAAGAAGAAGGAGACAGTGAAGAAAATATAGCAAGTAACAAGGAAACAGTGCAACGTCTACCAGAAGGGAGCAAAACAACCAAAAAAAAAGTGCAATAATCGAAACACAATAAACAACATAGTAGGATTGTTTATTGTAAGTGGCATTGTGAAATCACTAAATCAAGCATTTATGAAAATGAGAACTTACGATTCAGAAGCTGAGGCGCTCCTATACCCCTGCCACAAATTAGATCACAAGATTTTGTACAGTCAGTAGAGATCCAGCAAACCATTTTACAACATGAAGAGATAATTAGGCAATACTTCATGTCTCAACACAAAAGCTGGATTGCCTTCTTTAAGACACTATCACTTAATGATAACCATTAGAAAAAGATCAAAAAACACAAAAGAACTTGTAATCACTAGAAATTCCGATAAGACAAGTTATAAGCATACCTCTAATCTGGTAATAAATACAGGTTGGCCCTGTCTCTGACCAGATAAGTTTCCCTGCAACATTTTCATTACAAATTATCAGGAGTAGTTCATTAACATCATACAGAAATGTAGCTTCCAGTAGGTAGTTTCTAAAAGAAAACAAGATATGGGAAAACATGAACACGATTGGGATGACGAAAAATTTATACCAAAATAATCAGAGTTCTTGAAAAGAACAGGCAGTAAAAAAAATTGAATAAATACCAACCCAGTTTCTCATTATTGTATATAACTTGCATATTATCACTATTCAAGGGTATATACATATCCTCAGTATAAACTATAAGTTCAAAATTGTGTTCTTACAACCTCAAGTATGATTTTGCTGGTTCTGTGCGAAGTCTCAAACAATTGTTTCTTTCAAAAGTTATAGTATTTGGTTATGCATCAGAATAAGTTCTATCCTCAGCCCGAAACATCAGAGCAACCATTAGTAATTCAGCAATATTATGTTATGGTTCAAGCAAATCAAACTGTAAGGTGCCTTAGGAAAACTCAAAACAGTGCACTCAAAACAGCTCTCAAAGAAAAAGACTACGAAGCATTATAGGCCTGAGCTATCTTTTACCTCACCAAGATAACTATACCAGAGTTAATAAAGTATTAGAGGAAAAAACAAAGCGAAAGAGCCAGCTGAATTCAAAATTATTACCCCTCTTAACTATATGCATATCACGAATTCAACAAAAGCAAAAACTACATTGCTTATCTGGTAGAACAATTGCTACATGCATACCCACATGGTTAGTTTTAGCTAACAATTTTGGTCTAGCCCTTAGCATCACAAGATGGCAGGTTTAGGACTTCACTTTGACTGCCTCACTGTTCTAAAAGAGTACTCAGATGCAAGCCAAAGTGTAAGCATTCTGCAACATTTACCCATCAATGTGGATGCTTAATCAGACTACATTTTGCATGGAAACACTTTTGTTTCAGTTCCTCAAAAATGTAATTTGGAAGCACCAGCATGAAATATACAAATTTAAATCATCCTCATACTTACCCACCAGTCCACCCACAAAATCAAACTCCATCTTACCTCTTAGTATTGTTCCTTCATTTTCTCTGTAATATTTACATCTGGCACATTAGGTTCATCTTCTAAGACAAACATCTGAAATGAATCAGAAAGAAGGAACCCAGCAACTAAACACGAGGTAGCCGCTAGGGGTGAAAAGACAACTAATATTGGAGATAGCTGATTTTCCCAGAACACTAGGAGGCAAGGTTGGAGAGCTTCCAACTACTTGCCTAGGTATGCCTTTGGGAGCTAAAAGCAAGTCCAAAGGCATATGGAATGGGGTCCTGGAGAAATGTGAAAAGAGACTCACCAACTGGAAGAGTCAGTACTTGTCCTTGGGAGGAAGATTGACTTTAATTAATAGTGTGATGGATGCATTACCCTCTTATATGATGTCAGTCTTTCCTATGGCTGCCAATGTATCTAATAGCATTGATGCTCTTAGAAGAAATTTCTTATGGCAAGGCAGTGAAGATAAGAAGAAGTTTCATCTTGTTAAATGGAAGGAACTGATTGTGAGTAAAAATACAAGAGGCCATAAGAAATCTGAGGAAACAAAACCAAAGTCTAATCATGAAGTGGTTGTGGAAGTTTGCAAATGAAGATAACATGCTCTGGAAAGAGGTCATCACAGCAAAATATGGCATGGAAGATAAGTGGATGACTAAAATGACAAGTACTCCATATAAATGCACTGTATGGAGGGCAATCAGAAATCTATGGCCAGTGCTATATCACAGAACCAAGGTAGAAGTGGGAGATGGGTCAAAGACATCCTTCTGGGAGTATAAGTGGAATGGGTCTGTCCCTATGAAACAGTTGCATCCTGAATTGTTCATTTTATGCCAACATCAACAGGCCACTGTGGCTACAATGTGGACTGGACAAGGATGGAATTTGTTCTTAAGGAGGAACCTTCAGGATTGGGAGATAGAAAAAGTGGTAGAATTTCAAGAATCAGTAGGCTCTTTCAGCAACCTCACTGAAAAGGACTTCTTAGTTTGGCAGAATGATACCAAAGGTCAATTCTCAGTAAATTCAATTTATAAGGAACTCAACAAGAATGCTGGACAGGAGACGGAATGGACATGGAAGATCATCAGGAAACCAAAAGTACCCTACAAAGTAAACTGCTTCATGTGGTTATTGACAAAAGAAGCAGTTTTGACTCATGAAAATCTAAAGAAAAGAGGCTATCAGTTGGCTTCTAGATGTACATTATGTGGAGAACATGCTGAGACAATTAACCATCTTTTTTTGCATTGTACATGGACAGAACAATTATGGAGAATGTTCATCTGCCTAAAGGGGATAAGATGGGTGAAACCAGGGAGCATTAAAGGAGTCCTGAGCAGCTGGAATAGAGATGGCAATGCTTCTGACAAGGAGAGGAGATGGAAACTTGTCCCAGCATGTATTTGGTGGACAATCTGGAAAGAGAGAAACAACAGGAGTTTTGAAAATTGGCAGAATAGCTTACAGAAGATCAAGATGGACTCAAGATGGACTGCTTAGCTCTTTTCTATTTTTGGTGTAAACAAGATATATTAACTAGGACAGAAGACATCTTTGATGTGCTAGATTGTTTATAGGCAGCAGTTTAGACTAAGACTATTTTATTCTGTAAGTTGTAACACTTTTGAAGGGGAACTACACTTTTGTTGTAGTATACCTGTGGATATATAGATTAAAGTTACCAGTTTCAAAAAAAATAGCTGATTTTCCAGAAAATCTATTTATAATAGAGCATATTTTCATTTCCAAATCCACTTTAAAGATTATTTTGCCAATTCACAGAATTATCAGGAAATTACTCAAATACCCCTCTTAAATATAACTGCATCTTAATAATAAAATAGTATAGGCAACTGGGTATCAAAGTTCAAACACCCCAAAAACATCAATTTAGACATTAACAATTGTGAATCCAACACAAAATGAAAGGATGAAACTAGCTGAGATACATTATAGCTGGTGCCCAGAGAAATGGTGCAAATATCGTAGTCAATGGCAACCCACTAGATCCTATCGGGAGCGCATTAAATTCCCCCTTAAATCATAATCACCATATATATGCAATAAACACCTAACAGTTACTACTATCATAAAATAATCTTTGGCATTGTGACTCGGAATTGTTATATTGAAATGACTACATTGTTACACCACATAACAGAAGAGAGATAGACAGAAAGTTTGTCAAAAAAATCACATGTTAAACTAAGCTTATACTGGCCTCTTAATGGTGAAAAACAAAAAGAAAAAATAAAATCCCATTTTTGTAAGTATCAGATATAGAAATCTCAGCAGATATTGTATGGCCAAATGATTTCGGAATTAGAGACTGATTGATTTAAAGCAAAACAAGAAGTGCCAGCAGAGAACATCAAGAAAATATAACCTATGACATTCTAAGAGAACATGTATATAAAATTCCTATTTTATCTATTGTTCAGAAAATGAAAATTTAAAAGCATGAGTTAGTTTTTATAGGAAGTTAGGAACAGAGTCCGCAGTCCAGTTTCAGCCTTTCTACTGATTAATCGGTCTTACCTCCCAAACTTTGACATATTTTGATTGAGCTGATGGCAATGCAGCAGATGTTTGCTGTTGAGATAGAGGCATGTTAGCTGATGTGCTGTTCACACCAACTGGTTGCATGCCTGGTTGTCCTTGTTGAGACATCCCTGGAGTAGGCATCATTGTGCCAGTTCCGGAAGGCAAACCAGTTGCACCCAGCCCAGTCAGCATATTCTGGTTCATCCCTGTCCCACTTGGCATCATTTGTGTGCCTGGTAGATTACCTTGGCTCATTCCAGGAACTGTTTGACCAGTCATACTAACACCTCCTTGGTTATTATTCAAAGGCTGTGAAATGCTAATGTTTGAATTCCCAGACATACTGGGAGCAGTTGAAGTGAATGAAGAAGGAGCTGAGTTTTGCGTATTCTGTGCACTTCCTGCTAGTGGAACAGCCCCAGTCATTGTTGTCACACCTGATTGCCCAGATGATAATACAGCTTGAGAAGCAGGGACGGAAGACACCATTCCACTAGATATCATACTTGAAAGCATAGGGGTGCCACCCATAGATTGCAGTCCTATAGAAGTTCCCCCGCCTAGAACTTGGTGTGCCTGAGCAACACCGTTCAAGATTTTGACATTTGCTGCAGCAGCAGCAACCGGACGTAAGGACTGAGTCATACCACTGACTATGGGTTTCATCTCCTGAACATTCTCAGTATGTGATGCCATCTCCTGAGAAACAGAAAGAGGAAAAGAAGCTTGCAAGCTTGGAACCGGTTGAAGAGCAGGACGAACAGACGGAATATGTGAAAATGCAGGTCCAGTCATGGAGGTCACAGTGTTGGGCTCCTGAAACCAAATGTTATAATATCATAGCATCTATGAAATATCTGTGTAGCAAGCAGGTGTACAAGTTGTTGAATCTTACAATTTTTACAGTGGCAGGAGGAATATTTCCAGCGGAAATTGGTGGTCGACTCATAACAGATACATTTGCTGAGAGGTAAATAGAAAAGAAAATCAGTATCCCTCCAACAATATAATTGCAGAGTAATCTATATATCCCAGCATACTCTATATTAGAATACAGTAATACACAAGAGTATCTTTTAAAACATTGATCCAGTAATTTTTTTGGACCTGTATTAACTAAAACTGTAATTTTAGAGAGTTCTCAACATTATGTAACATAATTAATCCTCAGATAAGATAAAAAAATGTATAAATGTAAAAGACGCCAAAAGTATCCTCACCATGTGGCCACATTCACACCTCAACCAAATTAGGGAAGACTAGGTGAGGGATAAATTGCAAATTTTAGCAATAGACAGTAGACACTACAGCTGAATTAAGAGTTGAACAGTTCAGCAATTAGTTGTCTATCCAACCGATCTTGCTTGAACTCCAAAAATTGAAACAAATTACACATGAAAAAGATTACACAGAACGAAATAGCACAGTAGAGTGAAACCATTCCCAACATATATCAGGATGAATAAAGTTCAAATAGTGGTTTTACTTGTTTTTCTATGGGTTAAATGTTTTGTTTATTCAACAACTTGACCCTGCCAACTTCAAAATAAAGCGGGGGATATTATTGTTAGTTTTCTTTTATTGCACATTTGGACTTTGTTAGTTTTTAGGTATACTTTCACAGTATAGTAAAGTGTTCCACACTGGACAAGTACAAATATCCTCATTGTAAAGTCTGTTTATAAAGGAATAAAAGTGTGAGAAACTGAAGTCACGCAACTTTTCCCCCCGTGTTCTTTGGTATTAGCGTGAAAACTATTTACTGTGCAACATACAGCGACTTCAGCGAGAGAGAAACTGTCATCCTGCAGTTATTTCTGGTGACAGCAAAGCTGTCTGCTTCAAGACTATTTTTCATCGGTGTTGTGCACAGTGCAATCCCAACCCCACCACAAGTCCATCGGCATATGATGACTTAGTCCCAGCAAACCCAACCGGCAAAGACCATTACATGCGCGGGTGACAGACCAGAGAATTCCAGCGAGATCAAGCCATATGTCGGTGCCTGTGAGTTTTTTTGGCCATCGACACACTTTCTTCTGTGATGTTCGTCAGGTCATTCTGGCCACCAGAACACCACCTTCAAGAAAACAGCTTCAATTACTGGTGACTCCCAGACTTCCTTCTTTTATCTTTGAGATCACCTAGCCTGTCTGAGTCCATCTCATGCAGTGTTTTTGAAAGCAAGACGCAAAAAAGCAAGACCAAAACACTAGTGGTCAATGAAGTGGGTTGAGAACCATGAGGTCTCGGGTTCAAAAATCCAGAAGAAATAAGAACACTAGGATTATTTCTTTCCATTTGTCTTAGCCTTGGTGGACAGAGTTACTTGGTACCTGATGGTGGTGGGAGGTGGCAGTTATCCCGTGGAATTAGTCAAGGTGCACGCAAGCTAGCCCAAACACCACAGTTATCAAAAAAAGACGAGAGAAGTGAAGCACTCACATCAAGTGAAGCGCGCCAATTATCCAAACTGAAAAATAATCTTTAATACTATTGAAATTGAAGGAAATTTTATAGACTAATAAACTATACAAACTGAATGTATAACTATTTAATACTATTAAAAAAGACAAAGAAAAAACAGAAAAATTATATAAACTAAAAAATAAGATAGCAGCAACTTTCCTCTTCAGTCGACAGATTCAGAGAAGAAGAAACAATCAATTTCTTCCCCACCAGTGAAATTCGAACATTTTCAAAGAAGGAAAAAAACCAGCTTCCAACACCAACCATTGAAATTCGCAGGTCGAAGAGAAGCGAAAAAGACAGCTTCTTGCCCAATGAATTCGAGTTACCAGTTTCAAAAACAGAAGAAGCAACATCAGTTTCCTAACCTAACCCATTGAAATTCAAAGGAGACGAGAAGAAGTAAAATTACCTCTTTTTTTCGAGATTCTTGAAAGAAAGCAAGGAAGTTCAAGGAAGAGGAGTAGGTATCTAGAGAGAACAGCGAAAATGTTCACTTTGCTGAATTTGAAACCTTCCTCTCTTTCTTCTTCAAATTTGTGCACAAAGAAGCGATTGTTTCATTGCTTTGCACTTCACAGACTAAGTGTTCACTTCTTTTATGTTGTCTCACCTCACCGACAAGAAGCGATGTACATGTGCTTCTTGTTGCTTTAAGCGATGAAACACACACTTCTGATAACACTAATCCCAAGTACTTTCTATATCTTGCGATCAACAGATCTACCTTTTCCGGCGATTCCAATCACAATTCCAGCTAGATCTAGTTTTTCCAGCGGCATCTCTAATATTCTCTTTCACTTTGGGGTTCAATTGAAGTCTCTAGTTCACCAAATTGACTATTCAAATATTTCGACCACTTTCCAACTATTTTTTCGGTAAATCGAAATTTATTTTCCGAAGTACGCACTGAAGCTGCTTTCTTGGGAATCCATTGTGGATATTTGCTAATCCTGTGTTAGAACTCTCTTCAATCCAGTATTATGACACTTGGTTGGATGTTTTTAGTTCCAAAAATAAGAATACGGAAACTAAGCCCCATGATTACTTCGTAACCTTTCATTGGAGGTTCTTACTATTTAGCATGGGCCTCTTCTGAAAGGAGGAATAGTATCTCACTGAAACAGCTTTCACCCTACTCCAACAGTCACTTGTTTGGTTGCAACTTTGAGAGGATGCAATTTCATTGCTTGTGATGTGATCAATCCTACACGTTCCTTGCCATCACGTATCATGTTCCACAATCTCCCTCTTCCACCTCCTGTCTATGGTAGTACTTGTTTTATTCATATTCTAACTACTAGACCTGATGAGCTGGCTCTTCGAGCCATAAAATGTTTCTTCCTTTAGCTCTAGGGCTATCCTGGCTTTTTAATCGGAAAAGGGGGAATGCAACACGAGGACTTCTCGGGGGGTTCACCCATCCTAGTACTATTCATGCCCAAACACGCTTAACTTTGTAGTTCTGATGGGATTTGATGCTCAAGGGATATCATTGCTATTCTCCTGACTTTTGTCGGTACCTAATATACGCAGTTTAGACTCAAACTTATTTCATTTCCTTCTCTTTGGACCTATCTGCTGTCTTTGTTGTCTTGCTCGCGATCTTGCCAAAACCAATACAGCTTATCTTACCAATTACTTGGAGACTCCAGCTCCCTCTTCTCCTACAACACAGCTAGCATTGCCGCTACTCACATATTATCTTCACCAACATCCTCTACCGAGTACGATTGATTCACAATTTGTTCTAGGTCCTTCTTTAACTGAGGATCCACCTACTGTTGGTCGAAAAGGAATACACTCTAATCATAATCCTTCTTCTTCTTCTTTTTTCCAGTGTTTCAATTCCTAAATCTACTGGCAAAGCTCTATCTATGCAAATCGGAGACAAGCAATGATTTAGGAGATTTATGCTTGACACTCTACTGTTACTTGAGAACTTATTCCTCTTCTTCCAAGTAAATATATTGTTGATTCTTTGTGGGTGCATTCCGTAACAGTTTTATTTTTTGATAACTGTGGTGTTCGGGCTAGCTTGCACACACCTTGACCAATTTCACGGGATACATGCCACCTCCCACCACCCACCAGTAACATATATCACATAACTATGTCCGCCAAGGCTAGAACAAATGGGAAGAAATCTAGATTTTTTATAACCGTGGTGTTCGGCTATGGGATACCTGCCACATCCCATGCCACATCCCACTGACAACAAGTTTCAGGTAACTATGTCCACCTAGGCTAGAACAGATGAGAAGAAATCTAGATGGTTTAATTGATTGACTTCAGGCCCACTATCTAGGTAAAGGGTAACTGCAGATAAATGATTGCAACTATCTTGCTATTTTCTCTCCTATTGCTAAAATTGCATCTCCTTTTTGTGTCCCTGGTAGTTATTTACTATTGAACCCTTCATCAGCTCGTCATCAAGAATGTCTTTCTTTACTGTGATCTAGAAGATGAGGTATGAACTAACCGCCAGGCTTTATTGCTAAACGGACTCTACGGGACTTGCATGTTGATTACACTTATCTTTATATTGTCTAAATCTTTTTCCTCGTACATAGTCTGGCAAGTTCAACAAACTTATGCAAGCGATTAGCATGATTCAGGAAGCTGATAACTTTGTATTTTATCGATACTAGGCCTTAAATCTATGTTCGAACCAAAGCTAATCACTTTGTTTATGTTGATGATATGATTATCACTTGCAGTGATCAAGAGGGCATTAACAGCTTGGAACAACATCTCTTTCAGCAATTCCATACAAAGGACCTAGGTAAATTCCGATATTTCCATGTTTTGAGGTAGATGATTAGTCCAGATCAAGTATTGTCATTTCACAACAGCAGTGTTCTGGAAAGTGAGAAGCAAGAAAAAGCGACAAGAAGAACAGGAATTGAAAAATACACCTAATCTCGTTTTTCATAAAGCGACGCTTCAGGCTCGCCTCGCTTCTCGCTTCTTCTACTGAAGTGAGTGCGTTTTTCATATCACCTCGCTTTAGTGACCTAAGTTGATTATGTCTGAGATTGCCATAAGACCTCCCTCTTGGAAACTGGCTAATCAAAAGGGGGCAACCCATTTTACTTTTTTTAAAATTTTCTGCTTACTTGCCTTGTTATATTATGGTAGTACAACGTTTTGCATGAAAATACAGTAGATGAATAATCATTCGCTGTAAAATTATTTATTTGAATAACATATTTCCTATCAGACTAAGCATAAATGTTTTTTCCATGTTTCAGAATACGATTAACCAACATGTTAACTAATTGATTACGATAAATTGGATCAGATTTTGCTCTTTTTTCTGATGACAATTGTGACTTATAAACTTACATGGATCAAACAATTACTAAAAGATGGAGTTTGGAGAAGCTACTCAAATGGAGATTGTTTGTGAGAATCATGTTGCACTCTATATCGCCTCAAATCTCGTTTTCCATAAGACAACCAAGCACTAAGAGATTGGTTGTCACATTCAAAAGATACTTTTAGCAGATATGGTCACAAAATTTGTAAAGCCTAATTATTAGCTCGCATTCATACTTACCAAGCCTTTCCCAGGCCCTCGAGTCTCGAGTTAGTTATATATGTACAAGATCAGTATGCATGACCAGCTTAAAAAGGTATAAATATCCTCATTATAAAGTTTACCTATAAATAGATAGAAGCATTAGACATTGACGTCACACATTCCTATAAACACTTTCTCTCATGTTCTGTTTTTTTTAATGAAGTAAGAATTAGTATTAAAGCACTGTGTACGTGCTGATTATAAAAGAGATATTGTTAGCCCTATTCAAAAGTCCTATGCTAGGGATGGGGAGCTAGCAAAATCCAAAAGAGACTCAGGGAGCTAACAGGGTATAGACTGCTCCAACTACTTAAAGCAATTAAACATTGAACTTTTAGGGAGTGTAAGGAGTTGCTAAATCATCAAAACATCTTCGGTTCCTTTTCCTCTCGTGTTTTATTTCTCACTAACTTATTTTTTGGTGTGTATTCCTATATTTCTATTCACAAAATTACACTGCCAAAATGGAAGTGCAAAGAAAGAGCACACAAATGAATAAGGTAATATCAGGCTGAGCAAACGCTCCTACAGAGTCAGTATATGATAAAGGTGGAAAATAAGTTTTTTTAAAAATTACACAAACCTGCTGAATTAGAAATTGATTGTGTGCCAGAAACTGGAAGAACAGAAGACACATCCATCTTGACAGGGCTGTGATTTGACGCCAAGTTGGTCATTCCAGAGCGACTGAAAGCAGCACGAGCCTCGATGAAGTTTTCAGATATCAAAACAAGAAAGTTTGGATTCTTAGCCGTATCAATGGGCGGGTCAGCCGCTCGTGGATTGTGTTTTCCCTGTATCCGATAAAGTTCACACTTAGTTCCATTTTTTTTTTAAAATCTCAAAGAAAAAAGACTAGAAGGATAACAGTGTTAGCAGAGTGAGGAAGATTATAAAGTCCTCTTCCTTTCATGGAAGACAGACCCTACTGTCAAAAATCATGAAATAATAGAATGAAGATAAGTATCATGGAGGATTCCAAGGCAATTTTAAACGATAAATACTTTATCCACGATGCCTTAAAAGGTTGATCATAGCTAAGCACTTATGAAGGCTAAATGATTCTGCACCACTATAGGATGTTGCATACTCTCAAACTGGGACTCCTAAATGAAAAAGAGATAAGTTAATGGAGGATGTCACTGTGGAGCTCATGGATATTCTTACTTCTGATGAACAAGCATAGAGTTTGAAACAAATGGAACTATAAAGTCCACTTGCATCGCCTTTCTCTACTTAAAACTAAGTGATAATGTCATGCGGTTCCATCATAAATTCATATTTTTTAACTAGTGAAATATTCTCCATGACGTAAGTATTGAAGGAGTGTGAAATGCTCCAAAGATTACTCCATTAATGACACTCCAAGAATATATAATATGTCATACACAAATCAAATATAATCATGTTGTAAATATATGGCACCTGGGCCTAACTCAACCTCAAAAGCTAGTCATGAGGGGAGGATTGTCCAAATCCATATAAGCATATTACTAGTCCATTCCCTAACCAATGTGGGACTCTAACCCACTCTAACTCTCCCCCTTCACGCCCAGACCCAAATGGAGCATGGACCCAAAGCCCAAACGGGGATTGACCTGGCTCTTATACCATGTGAAAAATAAAGGAGAAAAATATTATTGAATTCTGTATCTACATTATTACATTGATCCCTCTTTATAGACACTACATTGCAATCCTTAACCAAGTAGGATTCTATATACTATTCTTATTCCTATTTTAATTCTAACACATGTAACTTGCCCCAATCCTAAGCATAGAATCATGATAAATGAGTCACAAAGTCAGAAACTTTCTGGTTCAAGAATCAAGAGAGAGTAATAATATTGTTTCTGTCGAAGTAAGACAAAGCATGCAGGAAGTCAATCAGCAACTAGGAGAAATTGAAGACAGTAAATATTGTAGGTCTCAGGAACAAAGAAGAGTCAAGTTTCAACACAATACAAACAGTCTTTGAACCTAATAAACAAAAAGGAAAGAAATCAATGAAGTTGGCCACAATTACCGCATCATATATTGCTCTTAGTTTTGGAAGCTTTTTTGGGCATAGAACTGACAGGGAAATGGAACACTGCAACGGAAAGAGAAACTTGTCAGCAAAGGATGAAGCAGAATACGTGAGGGGAACTCCAGGATTTTAAAAAGTAAAAGGCCTTAGAGCAGTACCTGAGGGAATGCCTTTGCAACTGTCTCAGCATCAGATAGTCGACTATCTGTTTGTGCTTCAATATTTTCGTTCTGCTCCAGTTTCTGCATCTGTGGTCGATAAACTGGTGTAGGCAACGGATAAGGGTTGCTTCCAGAAATAAGTATGCAATGTTTTTTCCCTTCCATGTTTTGTTGACTTCGGTTACCATTTAGTCCAGAAAACATCTGAAGGAAGAATCAGTTTAGTTATATATATATGTTAATAAATTGACAGGCTCCTCTTCTCCATGGAGTTGGATGAAGAGTTTAAATACATAAAGTTATCCCTTGGAAGAATCAAAAACAAAAAGTCAGCACTGATAAAACGTTATTCGTATTATTCTCTGTCTAACACATATCACATGTGATTCATAAAGGTCATTTCGATTATTGATATTATCACATGACAACAATAGAGATGCAAAGTTCATTTTTTAAACAACTTCAAATCAATGAAACGCACCACTAATGCTTCAGCAAGTCCTTCTGCAACTGCAGCGTCATTGAAACCACCTCCTAAAAAAGGTATAGCTGAAAGCCACTGCAAAAAGGTATCCATGTCTCTTGTCCAGCCACTCCGCTGAACCAGGCAAGCTGCAGAAAGGATAGTAGTATAGAAGAACAGGAAATAAAATTGTCAAGCAAAAAGAAAAAGAGAAAATATGTGTCTTGACAAAGAAAGAGTAGTGAGAGACAGACTTGAAAAACAAGAATTCTTTTTGACACAAGATCAAAATTGAATAATCCCCTTCAAAGTTTTATGTTGCTGTGGCCACAATTTCTTTTTTCATTTTTCCTTTTTCCTTATTTGGGGAAGAGAGTAGGGAGGGGAATATCACTGAAATTACAACAGACCATCAAATCCACTAGAATATCACTGAAATAAATCAATTTGAAAGTTAAGAAATTGAAGTTGACTGTAAGCCATTATCAAGAGGATCTATCAATCCTATGCGCATTTATACACTCATGAAAGTCAGATACAAAAATAATTCATAAATCATGGATCAAGAGAATCGCAATTAAGTTATCTAAACTCTATGCTGAATAGATAGATTTGGCATGTAAGAATCACATTATTAGATAATTTCCACATCAAGGAGATTGTACACACCACCTAGAAAACAGTCCTTAAATCATGGAATGATGCAGATTTCATCTGGACATACCATAATACCAGTACTGAATTTTTTGTTTCCCCTGGTTGAGATTTCAGACTGGGATAGAAAATGGTTTTAAGTGCATGACTCAACAAGCTCTCATGCTTGAAATTGCAATTAAATCAGCTAACAGAACCAGAAATTAAGAACAAGAAAAATACAAACCACTATAAGAACCATGTGTATTAAACATGACCAAGGAGACCTCCACATCGGCTGCAGATGATTTCTGAAATTTCAAAATGGAAGGTAAAATTAGCCTAGATAGTAGAAGAACGTACAATTAATTGCTTTCAACTCAGATAGCATGGAATACTGTTTTCTTTTTCATCAGCAATATGGAATGTAATGGGACATGCTTATTTGAGTTATAAATTACGTTGTTCATGATGAATATTGAGATACTAAATTTACTCATACAAAATTGCCATCACATAAATACTAGAGAAGAATAACCAGTTTACAAAATGAGCCATTTAGAATATGCGAACCTGTGAAGTTGAGTCCACTCCAAAAAAGCACCTGCACAAATTACCAAAAGGCTATTACTCAGTAAACTTTATCTTGAATACTACTTGCAGGGTTTAATATGACCAACTTACAGAACAGGAGATCAATAAATTAACAACAGCTTCGATACATATTAGGTTACATATATACAATATATCAACCAACTATTAGGGGAAACAGAAAGCACTTTAATTTTCTTTGTTTGGTGGCTGCAGGAGTGATGCTATGGATTAGGGCTTTAAAGTTCCATAAGGAGGTATCAGAGGGATCTAAACCAAAAACTCTTCCAGGAAAAAATTTGAAAATAAGAATATCAAAGAAGAATGAAATGGATGACCAGTTAAAAGCGTCCAATCATCATATAAAGTTTTAAGACAATCTTATTTCATTGAAAGGATGGAACAACCATGAACAAGCTCCATAACAACACACTGGCAAATGAAAAATTTCTGCATGTGTTGATTCAAATACTAAACAAACATCAAATTTTAGAAGAACCACACGGCAGAGGTTTCTGCATCAGCCATTCAAGCCAAAAAAAACTACCTAACTGTTTCAGCTAAAAGCTCAGAAAGCCAAACAAAAATATATAGCCAAGGTAAAGCTAGATAAAAGGAAGAGCTGAGTAGGTGAAGGAGGATGAATTCTCAGTCATTTGCTCAACAACACATGTGTTTCTGCTTGCAGATGTGCGGCTCAGCATATTTGAGAAGAAACCCGAACTGATATCAATTCAAAATTGGATGATCTCACCTTTCAGAAATACCAGTACAAGAAAGAACTAAGAAGCATCTCAAATGAAGAAACCTAACTGAAAATTGATAGAAATCTATAATTAAGTAGACCAGCGATAGAAGGTCAGAAAGCAGGTCTAATTATCCCTCTCAGTGGTCGACAAGAATTGTTAGCCAAAAGAAACCCGCTAATGTACCTTCCATGACTACAATAATTTTGTTCCCTTGAACATGTTCTTCTCATTAGCATCCTGAGCTTGCCCCTAGAGGGGAAACATTTACATGACCTCGAGTGGCATATAATCAACCTTGTCATGGACAGGGTTATATATAGTTAATAACCAAAATGAGTTGCATCCACACCATATGGATAGAGGATTTTCCCTGGTAGTCTTGGAAAGACTATACTCCCATTTAAACATGGCAGTATATTAAAAACATTTTAATAAATCCTTCATTCGAATTGTGCCCAAATTTTCAAATTTAGATATACATTTAAGATTTCTCAATAGTTAATCTTAAGTTTTAAAATTAACATCTGCATTTAATACTTCTCCAGAGTTTATATATCTCACTAAGCATGGAATGTAGTGAGCCGGCAAGTCAACTAACAGGAGACTAACAGTCTAAGAAATTGTGGGTCTCAATAAGTTTATTGGATTGAGAAAAATATGCCAGAAAGATAACTGTAATGCATGCATAAATAGTTGGCAAAGCAACAATGTCTTAAGCAGCATAATTCAATTAACATGGCTTCTTTTAGTTTCCTTCAACCCAAGAACGGAAGTAATATAATTGGAAGTCATTTATCCAGTTTGTACTCCAAAAAGCCTATTTCTAAACTACTTTTATCGCTGAAATGCCTCTTCTGAAAGAGCATTAACCTTGTTTACTTATCTTTTCATAGAAATAGCTCCATCCATGCAGAAGATTAAAATACACTGTTGATTCCAAGCTCCGCAGACTTAATTAACACGCGACTAAAAAGTTAGAGAAGAAAAAGGTGAGCAACATTTTCGTATTAAATGATCATATTTCCCTTATTCATGCTTCTCTTTATACCTAAGGGCTTGGTCTATTTAATTTTTGCTAGAATAAGAGGGGAAATTTGTCGGTCTAAATAATTCACCATCATCGGATTTGCGTCGCCTAAAGGTTTCACTTTGACTATCTTCTCCTACATTTTGACTTTGAGGGGGTAAAATGTATATATTTTGTTTTCTTGATGTCACATTTAGGTTGTTTAACATCCTCATTGTCTATTGTTGCAGTATTACGTCTCTTTTAAAGAATGCAGATGAGCAAGACTATGGTGCCACTATAAATTCAAAATAAACACAATAAATATAAATCAGTTAAGTAGTCAAAGTGGAGAGATAGAAGAGAGTAACCAAATTACTGAAAAACAAAGATCACAGCTGTTGAAACTTGAAAAGAAGAATCACTGATTGAGAGCCTTAAGAATTGAAAGATGAGAGAGATACGAGATGATGAAGGTTGCAAGAGAATTCATGGAGAAATAGTAATTGTGTGAACAAGAAATGGTAAGTAGGGTTTACGTTATATAGCTTTAGGCTATGTTGCTTGGACTCTTCAAAAATGTCACCAAGTGGATGTCGGATCCTTCAAATGTAGTGCATTTTTGGAGGATCCGACAAGGGTGCGGCAGCATTTTTGGAGATTCTGAGCAACTTAGGTTTAGGGTTTGAGAGAACCATGTAAACAAAAGATCTTATAAGAAGGGAGGGGTGGGTAAAGTGCAACAACGGTTGGAAATTCCAATCATTGCAAACAACTACGAGTTTTTTAACCACCTCCCTTCAGGAATTAGACTTTTTGTAAGCCATTCATTCTTATTTTCTTTTTTCAAAGTTAAACTTCGGTATCAAGGCTTCAAAAGTTCCCCAAATTAGTTCAGAGAAACTCAAATGCTATGTGCACATGATTATCACATAGAGAAATGGTATTTCCCGAGAATAGCATTTTCTCAATGATTTACTAGGATTTTTTGTAAGAGATATTTACAAAATTGAATAAATAAACAACTCATTTTTTATAATTAAAACATAATTGAAGTAGATTATTACAACTCAATGTATGGAGTCTGAATCTCCGGTCAGCTGAGGTCAGGAGTTGGATTCCATTAGCTTCTGACCATAATTTCGGTTAAATTCGGGTAAAGGTTGAGGCTTTAATTCCCATCCTAAACTAGGGAAAGATAATCGGCCAACGATACAACAATTAATCCAAATAACGAAAATTAATGGCTGAATTCTGGATGAAATACTAAAACAAAAATGGTAACAAGTAGAAAAAATAAAACTGAATTTAAGTATATGAAAATGAGTACCTGATAATTTTATCAAGGTAATCGGAAACGATGGTTTTCCAGTAAGGACCCAACGCAGCGGTGCCTTCAACGGCGACGATCAGTTTGTCCACCATCTCTGCTTTAACCAACTGCTTGATTTTCCCTTTCCACGTCCAACCTTGTTTCGTTTATTCTTTTCTTTTCTTAAAAAATTACTCTCTAACAATAATAATGTTGTGCAGCAGCCAAAGACTCCAAAATGTTGACTTATAAATACTATATCTAGGGTTTTTTTTTATTATTATTTCCCTAATATTTATCAATTATATATGGAAAATAAATTGATTCTCAATAAGAATTAATACACCAAAAAAAATTATGGTAAATATTGTATTATGGTAAGTCACTGTCTTAAAAGCAACTTTCATTGCAAATTGTTATGATCGTTTCTTCCAAGGTTATACAATTACTTTTAAACACGTATATTCGTAATTGAAAGTTAGGAGTTCACATAAAAAAAAATACTCTAAAAATAAAAATAAGTAAGAATAGAAGAGGACTCGGTGGTTTTTGTTCAGAAATGAAGTTGTTTAAGTAGATGAAGAATTTCGGAAAATGTCAAGTCTTAGCTGATGACCTACGGACTGACATGATGGTTTGTAGAATGGTCTACGATTCAAAGAGAGGAACCGTAGTAGTGTTCTAGAAAAAAAATTGAGGAACTTTGGTTCTATGAGAGGGTCCTACAGATCGTAGGAAGGACTTCGTAAAAGTTGACCCCAAATCTCAATCTTCAGTACTTGATCTACGGTTGACCAATACGAACTGTAGAAGTTTTTATGATCTGTAGGTGGCACCCATAGAGTCGATCCCACGGTTTTTAGTAGGGCTATTCCAGTGTTTACCCACCCCTTCTAAGCTTAAACCCCAACATTTTTTACCTCTAATTAAGGGTAAAACATTGTTGATCAACTCTTTTACGTTCATTAGCACTCCCAAGACTTAGAGCAATCATCTAAGATGAGAAAGGTAGGGTTTTCAAGCATCCTCTTCAAGTTCTTCGAGTTTCTTCAAGAAAATTGTTCTTCCAGGTATGTAAGGTTATTCATAGTGATAGATTCAATTCGTCCTCATGCCCTACATCTAAATTCAGTCAGTAAGAGTTTAATCTAGGGTTATACCCTTAGTTTCGAGAATTCTTGATATGAATTATGTTATCGATTCCAAGTTCTAAATTCTTGATTTTGAGTTGTAATATATTATGCATCGAGATCTTTGAGTTATTTTCCATGTTTATATTCCCACTTGAACTCTATGATGAGTGGTAGATTTCCACTCATTCGAGATCTTTTTAGTTCAATAATTAGTGTCCTCGATGCCTGTTTATGTCCTATCCTGATGATATTTTGAGGTTTTTCAGGTATGAAGGATAAAGGGCAAAGCAATGATGAATCCATGAAAAAGAGGCTAAAAACATTGTAAGGAGTACAAACACCCAACTGGTAGTCGCCTAACCAAAACGGTTGATCGCCTAATTGGTCTGACCTCACCCAAGTTGACAGTGTGCACAATTGTGAATATTCAAGGCAGGTCGGCAGATTAAAGACGATAAGGCAATTCGCCGAAGTTGAATGGGCGAACTAGAAGTCCATCACCAAAGGTGACAGAATTCTGAGCAAAAATGAAAGTTAAAAGGGTGAACAAGGTGGTAATCGGTGATCTGTCGAATGTGAAAGACTGATTCGATCGAGTTCACCAATTGAGGTTCAAACACCTGAAGTGTAACGACCCGGGAGCACCCCCAAGTCGTAACATGCGTACTCGACCTCTCGGAGGTCTAATACAAGCCTCTTAGCATTCATTCATCGCATTCGGTAATAAAAACCGCAAGGAATTTAAACACTTTTTAAAACAAATTCATAATACTCATAAAATCTTTCAAATGTAACGAAGTAGAATTTCTAAGTCTCATGTACCATCTTAGACACGAATAGAACATCTTAGGGGCACGGCCCTTTACAACAAAATATAAGTCTTATACAATGCCTAAGTGGAAATACTAGAAAGGTAACAACTATGTCCTCGAATATATGAGGACATACCAAGCTTCTTGAGAAGAGTCAATAGCCCAAGCTTCCTCAAAAGATCTCTTCACTTTCCACCACCTACACTTGTAACAATAGAGAAATATGGAATTAGTACAATAAGTACTAAGTATGATGACCATGCAAGAAAACATGCACAACTGACATTTACAAGGAATGTATGCTTTTAAGACCTTTAACAAACCTTTACAAGCATAAACTCACATTTCAAGTTACCATTCACAAATAAGTCCATATTCACATCATTTACAACTCAATTAACACAAGTGTACAATACTTAAAAAAAAAGATAGCAAAGTAAGTCCTTCATTACTATTTAAGCCTCTATCTCAAGTCACCCTAAGCCACACTTAAGTGAATAATGAAGTGACCGCCCATACAACCTCTTCATATACACCTAAGTGTTCCTAAGAGTTACCATAGACAAGGGTTTTATCATTACATTATAACATATTAAGTCAACATTCTTTATAAAACCATTTAGGAGACACACAAGCATATAGGGGACAATCATATAATAGCCCTATGGCTTAGGGAACTCACTTTAGTATCTTCTAAGCCTACTCGTGCCATGTGTAGATAGCATCCCATACTACTACCTACACGTTGTAGAACCTATCCAATATTAGAGTGCACATCCCATATGATGGAAATAGGCCTTAACCGACATAGGCCATACTAGCAAGGTATGGAATCCGGAGTCTATCCTACTCCGTGGAGGTTGTTCTACTTGCCAAGGGTAGAACTAAAAGCAACCCATGTTGGCATATGGTTTAAGAGATGTCCAAGGATGTTCACTGTGCCTAATCTCATGCTCAACTAGGCCACCATCCTAACCACATCCACTCGGTGCTTAGCCTTGGTTTCCATAGAGTATTCAATCATATATGTACTAGAGAGGGTTCCTTTTCTAGTTCAACCAACTCATAGTACCTCTTCCCAAGAAAGGCCCCATTTCTTAGTCATAGCCAATCTAGGTTCATAAGGATAGGTCATTTGACTTTCTTAGATAAGGATTCTCATGCCGTTCCGGCTCCATCCATCTCTAAGTCTATCATTTCACTCAAGAAGGGAACATCACCCTAAGGCCCATCCTTCAAGGTTATACATTTACTTAGGAAAGCTAGACTCATGAAAAGGCACTATGCTTAAGTCTTACCAATTCAAGTCTTGGCCTACAATTCCTCTTTTAGCATTTATAGGAAGAACTCCATTACTAAGTCATAGCCCAACCAAACATTCATATACTCATATACATAATCAAGCTTTCATGACACAAGACAAGATACTCAAGTCTAGCATATGAGCTACAACATCATCTTATAGAGACTCATCATAGTCCATCATCACCACATATCACCATTTCAAGAGAAACATGCTTTCACATTAGCATAATAACACTTTATACAATATCACATTAATACCATTAGAACATC
>JAJOOF010001882.1:0-28146 GCA_029582545.1 Solanum lignicaule | reverse complement strand
TATATTAATAATAGTAAAATATGGATTAATTAAAGTCTTGGATTAAAATAGATGGTTGAGATTAAAAGTTAAGAAGCACAATCCATGTGCTCGCCTACGTGGCACACATGGATTGGCCAGTTTAAGGGGACTTGGATTGCCAAAATTGCTCAAATTAAATTCATTTGAATTATAACTACTTTCTTTATTAAATAGCCATAAGAGGTAATTATTTTGCAAGATTAACTTATTTGATAAAATTAGTCGTTCTTAAAATTAAATTAATATAAATTAGTAACTCATTAATTAATTAAACTTTCTAATTTTAAACAATGTACGAAAAATAACCATTGCGACAGATTTCTTTTTTTTATATTTAAACAAAATAGATTCAATTCTTAGGAACGACACTTATTTAAAAAAAAAAAAAGTAAGTAGTAATATAATATATTTAATTTTTATAAGAAATTGAAATAAATTTATGAGGTAAAAATATATAATTAAAAAAAATCTTTTCGTGTTCCTATAAAAATATCATAACATATATATTTTATTATTATTATTATTGTTATTAAATGTGGAGAGCCAAAATTGGGTGTCAACTGTCAACAACTTGCCCCTTTTTGTTTGTCCATGGAAGAGAGTAAAGAAGACGTGGACAAAGAAATATTGACACCCAATTTTGGCTTTTGTGGTCGAAATGGATCCAACGATTCAAAATCTGAAAAAGTGATGTTTGATTTCTTGACATCTAATTGCAGCTCCGTCCCCAGCGATTTTCGGATTATAAATCCGATTTCGCCTATAAAAGAGCAGGCCTCTTTACATTCGAAACCATCCAGTAAAATCTGATCAATCCAGAAAACCGAGCAACAATCAAAAAGATCTAAGAATCTAAATAGAGATTCAATAGGTGTCCGAAAAGAAAAGATCCACATTTCTCTTTTTTTTTAACTTCGAGTTTGAGTTTGAACTTTGAATCTTGACAACAAAGTCTTAGTTTGCTGCTCCACACAAGGTAAAATCTCTTTCCTCTTGCATGTTTTATTTAAATTCTAAGTGTTAAGCGGTGAATCCGATTCTGTTGAGCTCATTTGGCTTCATTCTTGTTCTTCTTTATTTCGACCTCAATGCTTTGAGTTGAAAGTTTGTTTTAGTTTGAACACGAGTCTCTCGAAATTAGTTCTGCTCAAAATGTTTGCTGGTTGTACGGCATAATCTGGTCAGGCCCATGTTATTGTTTTACTTAAAATCTTGAGGGAATTTTTTTTTAAGTCCTCTGCTATTTGCGATTCAGCCGATATAAAATGTAATCTCATTACGATAGTGAAGTGATTTTCATTCTTTGGGTCAGCTGTATGGCTCTATTAGTTCAGAATATATATGAGAATTGGATTATCTACCTGTAGTATATACATGGCTAGAATCTTTCATTAATTGTTTTAAATGATAACCTTGTTCAAAATTACAAATTTCTCTTCTTTGTGAAGTCTATGTTTATTTTAGTCTAGTTGTTAATTGGTTGGTTTGCTTGAACCTCGTGCCATTAATATTTCAATATATCCTCAATCAAATTTGATTTGTACAATAACATATCAAAAGCATTTGTATCATTTGTTTGTTGGTAGTATCAACTTAATTAAATGACAGTTATTCACCTTCATCTCTTGCCATGTTGCATTTCGGTCTCTAAATTCATATGAAAAAGAATCACTCTTTATAACTACATCAATTTATTCAGTGGTATTGTTACATAATCTCACCTAAGTATTATTTAAATAAGTCTTAGTGTTGGCATCTCCACATAGTTAGAGTAGGTCACAAAATTAAAAAGGTAGGTTTTAATTTTTTTTAATTGGATGAGTCTAGCTTTTTCTAATTGAATGTTAAGAGATAAATGTTGATGTTATCTGCTTAAAAATGGCATGTTGTATATGTATTATTTTTCAAAGAAGTCATTTTATTTTTGGAAGTTATGTCTTGATTGTAAATTTGTACGTATGACCACTAATACTTAATATCAGCTCTTATGTTCTGCTTTACTTTTGGTCACAAGTGTTCTCATTCATAGAGTATGACCACATTAGTAGCCCGGGGATCATGAATATTTTTAAAATAGTGAGCTATTCCTCTTTAATAATTTGTCTTACTGTTTACTTATCAAAAGCAAATGAATAGATAATTGTTGTGGATTTAGCGTTCCGTATTTGTAAAATCTATTTCGATTTCTTTACTTCTTGCAATAACAAATCTAATCTTTTGTTTTCTTTTTTCTCATGTACAACCGGAGAGCTGGAGTTTCTACTTTGGAACTCGTTATTAGGCCTAAGATATTAGGCCAACAGCAATTAGGATCATCACAACATTCGGAGTCTCGCAAATTAGGAGTCCAATATTTCTTAGCCTTTCTATTTTCGAGTCTTCATTATATTATTTAGATATGTTGGCTAACCTTTATTCTTAAGTTTTGATATATTGCTTGCCTTTATATTTTTAAAGATTATTTATGCGAGCTAATATTATTTGTTTATTAATTTAGTTAAGACACCTTTAGAACAAATGATACAAAAGATATTTTCTTAAAAAATGGGTTAGCATTTTTACTTATAACATTCTTTCAGGCCTTTTAAGTTGAAAGAGGGGCTTACAATTTTAAAAGATTTCCAAATGAAGTTTCAAAAGGGTGAAATAATATTCATTTAGATACTTAAAGTAGGAAAAAATAAAACTCATGAATTGGGACTTCCAAATGAATTTAGAGATAGGTAAATGCTTAAAATAATTAACTTGTGGAATTATAATTTTTTTAAATGTGACTATAGAATGAGTCCTAATAGTTAGGCCTATTTTTATACTCTTTACATCACCCCTTTACAAAAATGTATTGACTATTCTTACTTTTTGAATCAAACATTGTTAAAAACATTTTAATGGTGTAACATGCTATTTCAAAATTTTAGATATGCCAACAGGTTTAAATACAAGGTACATACACATACATGTCATACACTTAAAGGTATATATTTTATATTTTTCTCTACATAATCTATTTTATTTTAACTACTATCCTGAATGTTATTTATTTATTTTTATGATTTATTCTTACACTTTACACATATTATTTTACTAAATCTAATCTACTGTTAACTTATCATCACATGTAAATAAAATATTAAACATTTACATGTTTTACACAACTTACATGTATATACTACAATTTATAATAAACATGTTTAACCTCACAAACTCTATCTAATATTTTAACATTTAGTATCATTATTATTTATTTATTTTAAATTTTTTAGGAAACTCTATTTTTATCCAAATTACATATTACATATTACTAAATATTTACACTCCACTACTATCTTATTTTATTTTTCACGTCTTAATGAAATGACATATTTTCATAAATTCAACATCTATATATTTTTAGGATAACTTTACTATGATACATCTATATTTTTCAACATATAAAAATTAACATACTTTTAAGTACATCTATTTATTTATTTATTTTTACATCATAAAATACTACTATTAAATCTATTTTATAAGGCATATGTCGTATCTTGTATTTTACTCTTTTCTTAAACTAACCAATTAACTTATCATTAATTTTTAAAGCAAATAAATAAATAAGTTTTTCTAATCATATTTTCCGAAATTGAGTTTAAGGACTATCTTCAGATAGGCTCTGAGAGGTGCTTAACACCTTCCCCTCGGGTAACCAAAACTCTTACTCAGAATCACACTGGTTTCGCAAATAAAAACAGAGTTTACATTTATATATATAAAAAATGATTTTCCTAATATTTTCCTTAAAATTTAGGTGGCGACTCTAAAACAAGCAAAAGTATTATTTTTAAAAAAAATAAGACTGGCAACCATATTATGTTGTGAACTGTTTCGGCTTGGTTCGAAATAGGGTACGACAGCTTGGCGACTCTGTTGGGGGAGATGAGGATTTTTGGGAAAGGAAAACATCATTTTTTCTGAAAAAGAAGAAGAAGAACGTTGGGGTCTTTTATCTATTGTGAAAAGATGAAAAAATTTGGGATTTTAATTTGGGCCGTCCGATAGTTTTATCGGACGGTTAACAAAATAAGGGGTTTAATAATAATAATAATTTGTATATATATTAATAATAGTAAAAGATGGATTAATTGAAGTCTTGAATTAAAATAGATGGTTGAGATTAAAAGTTAAGAAGCACAATCCATGTGCTCGCCTACGTGGCACACATGGATTGGCCGGTTTAAGGGGACTTGGATTGCCAAAAATTGCTCAAATTAAATTCATTTAAATTATAACTACTGTCTTTATTAAATAGCCATAAGAGGTAATTATTTTGCAAGATTAACTTATTTGATAAAATTTGTCGTTCTTAAAATTAAATTAATATAAATTAGTAACTCATTAATTAATTAAGCTTTCTAATTTTAAACAATGTACGAAAAATAACCATTGCGACAATTTTTTTTTATATTTGAACAAAATAGATTCAATTCTTAAGAACGACATTTATTTTTAAAAATGAGAAAGTAAGTAGTAATATAATATATTTAATTTTTATAAGAAATTGAAATAAATATATTAGGTAAAAATAAATAATTAAAAAAAATCTTTTCGTGTTCCTATAAAAATTTCATAACATATATATTTTTTTATTATTATTATTGTTATTAAATGTGGAGAGCCAAAATTGGGTGTCAACACCAAGTATCCTCACCTCTTTCCTTCCGATTCCACTCCAGCTTGAGGTAATAGTTCCTTCATAGTTTTTCAGTCATTCATGCGTGAAATCAGTCTTAGTATCATGTTCCTTCAGTTTGTATTGCATTTTCAGCGTATTTGCATGTTCTTGGAACTCAGTTCAGTCAAAAATCAGTCTTTTGTATTTATTGGTAAGGTTGAAACTCATTCCCTCTATTTCAGCTAATTTAGTCTTCATTCGAGGATGAATGTTCCCAAGGGGGAGATAATGTAACACCTCGGAAATTAGACCCAAAAAAAATGTAGAAAAATTACCTTCACCAGTGCACCACGGCAGGGTTCACAAACCGTGATAGGCTCCACGGTCCATGGAACTGTCAGTGGTCATGACTTAGAAATCACTAGGCCCAGACATCAGACCACGGGCACCTTCAGGGTCCGTGGTCTTGATGACGAGCCGTTGTGGACTTCGTGAAGCCTTAGGCATAGCACCCCTCACCAGTCCCTTACACCCACACACCTAAGTGAGGAACAAGGGGACCTTATCATCCGTGGTCCTTCACACGGGCCGTGGGATGGTTCGTGAAGGGCTAGCCAGTAAGCCCTCAAACCTGAGCCTCCAGACCTCAGCCCAAGTGAGGACCACGGGGACCTTCACTGCCCGTGTGGAGTTAGTGGCTTGTGGACCAACCCTTAGAACCACAGGACCAAGTGAAGACCACGAGGGCCTTCACGGTCCGTGATCCCTTTCACGGTCCGTGAATGGGGCCGTGGTCAGCCCCGTTTGCAACTTAAGTCAAGGGTCTTTTAGTCTTTCCTATTTAATTGGACCCCTAAACTACGTCGTTTTAACCCTAAACTACGTGGTTTTGATTAGTTTTAGCCTAGAAACATAACTAGAACTTACCTAAGTGAGATCTTTAATCAAAACTTAGAAAATTAGATGCAAGAAAAGATAAAGAGGCGACCAACCCTAGCTTCAAGAACGCAGCAAGTTTCCTTCAGTTCCAACCTCAAAATCAAAAGATTTTTCCGGTGGAATTTGTCACCAGGTATGTGCGATTTCACTAGTGGGTTTCGTTCGCCCAATAGGTCCCTAGAATTCAGTCAGATTCTTGATTTCCTACTATTAACTATACCTAGGGTTTCTAGAACTTGAGCAAATTATTATGAATTAGTTATTTTAATGTTTCAAATCAGATTATCATGTTATTACTTGGTTTCTTGCATGAACTTGAGAACCCTAGCTATGTATTTCTTTAGTTCTTGAATTACTCATACTAAGCCAGATATTTCAGTCATTTCAGATATACATGCCTCAGTCTTGAATGTGTTATTATCATATATTTATGCTCATTCTCAGTTTGCATGTCAGTTTTGAGCTATCCAGTATATTATAGAAATTCAGTTATAATATGTAAATCACTTAATCTAATGGAGTAGCTTAATACCGAGTTGGACTAGGGTCAGTCACCCTTGTAGTCCCAAAACTACGAGCCACGTAGGTTATAAGTCCCCTCTGTGGGCATCATTTTAGTAATCACGCCAACATACCTCTATACCTTTAGCTGGGTATATTGGGTCCTCTTGATGGGGCGTATATATCGGACTCCACATTTAGCACATGTGGTTTTGTTATCTGTTATTAGTACCTCCCAAGTTCAGTCAGATTCTATTGCATTGACCATGTTTCAGTATTCAGTCTCAGCATGTTATAATTTGGTCATTGCATTCAGTTTAGTCATGTTTAGTATTCCAGTATCTATATCACGTTCAGTTTATGCTCTTGATTTATCGCTTGTTCAGCTTTACTCTATCTTCCATGCTCAGTACCTTTCAAGTACTGACGCATATATTGCGCTAGATCTTCTCGTGATGTAGGTTCAGGTTCTCAGCTGTCAGATCACGCTTAGATCGGTTCTCGATCTCCAGTCAGTACCAATGGTGAGTCCTCATTTTTCGAGGACAATAGTCATGCTATTTTCTTCAGTATTTTAGTCTTTCAGTTTCAGTTTTGCTAGACTTAGCTGGGGGCATGTCCCAACATTTCTAGTAAGTTAGAGGCTATTTTCAGACATAGTTAGATTCAACTTTGTATTTGAGTTTGATGTTTCTTTTGTATTAAACTCTCATATTTGATATATCCAGCTTAGTATATGGGTTTTTCCCCATCATATCATATTAAATTATGATTTAGCTTCTGCATCAGTTATTATTATCTTTAGTATGCTTATGATTATGCCAGCAGTGTTAACTTGGGCTCACTTGTGATCCTAGATCCCGTGTCCGCATCTCGAGGGAAGCTCGGGGCGTGACATTAAATAACACACGTTAATTGAGTATTACATAAAAAATTCCTTAAAGATCTATACTACCATCTCTTGAAGACAAAATTCAAATTTGGTATGCCATTGTAAGGATAAAAAGACCTTAAAAGATTTATCTCACCTTGATGTCCGAAGTGAACCAGGAAAAGAAGGCAAAAATTAATAAAATTTTGACATGGGTTCAAGGATGTGGCAGATGACCTATAGAGGAATATGACTAGCAATTAATTACAATTGTATGATACACAATGATGACTATTCTCTCGCACCAAAGTACTTATTTGAACTTTTTTCCCATTATCCCTTACTTCTCCTTTACCCTTTTCAAGGATCCTTAATGTTTTGTTTGTGCACAACTTCAATTCCAAAACATTATCATAACTATATGACATATGAAATTTGGATTTTGGAAGATTTCATTTTAATTTTAAGACACATAATGATTACATATTACCTATTGGTATATCATATGATTATAGAATATTTACTCTTGATAAACATATTAGTTATTTATATATATTTTTAAAAATATTTAATATTTTGAAAGCAATTGATAGTGTAATAGTAATGAAATTTGTGAAGAAGAAAATTGACAAAAATATTTATTTGACTCTCTAATTAAAGACACTATGTAATCATGCATATAGATGATAAAAATAAACTAACCATTGTAAAATTTCAAAACCAAATTAACGAATATGTAAAATGAAATTATGTAAACTAGGAGAAAATAGTGTTATGATTTGTAATTTTGCCTTTTCTTTTATAAAACAAATGGAAAACAACAATTGAATAACCTCTTACATCAAAATACAAAAAAAGTTTTATTCTAATAAATTTTAAAGAAGAATGTTCTAACCGCGCGAAGCGCGGGCACATTTACTAGTATAATATAATTTTATATGTAACTCTCTGTTTTGATAAGTTTAAGTTATTAGTACATACTTTGTTGAGAATATTTATTTGTGCATGTTAATCACAATGACAATATTTTTTTTAAGGCTCAATGGTGAGTCCTATTATATTTGGCTTATTATATCATTGATTGAGGGCAAGACTAAGGATTCAAGTCCTATCGCACCGAGAGGGTAATACATCGGGTGAGAGTCCTGGTGCATCATGATAATAAAATGTTGTGTTGGGTCCCAACAAATTATGACCTAAAATGCCTTCTTATGGGTAAGATGTTGGGTTCAAGTCCCAACATTATATAATGACGATGTAATAATGATTGGCCAAATTGATATGCTCTTGATAAAAGTCATGAAATTTGTCCAATTGATTTGGTCCATTCTCTTATGTGAATGTGGTACCAGGACATAATATGTCTGAAAATGACAAGTGGTTAAATGTATGAATAAGAGTGTGGTTAAATGTTAATGGTCAATTGTAGTAATTCAAAGGAAGAACATTATGGGTTTTTAAGATGGTCCTCCAAATATGAAGGTAATTTTTGGCCATCAAAGTGGTAAGAAAGGATTTTGGGCACATTGCGTTGGTGCAACCCAATTTGAATGTTTTATAAATCCTCCATCAAAATAAAGAAATACAAACTGGTAGTACATTTAGTACTATTAAAGTGATGTTGAGGTGTGTCAAATAAATTTGATAATGTCAAAGTATGATGGAGCATGTACAAATGGTTAATTACTTGTCATTAGATTCAATGTTGCTATAGGCTTTAGGGACTTTTATAGAGAGTATCAATTGCCACTGAAAATACATATTTAGCAAAAATTATCTATCAATTGTCGTTAAAGATCATTTTTGCTACAGTGATGAATTTTTTCTTTTGATAAAGTTTTTTGTTTTTTTTTATAAAGAAGTAATAACTCTTTCTTTTGAATTCTTTCAATTAAATTTGTGAACTGTAAACTTGGATACAACCCGACATAATATCTTTTTGAAAAATGTGTTAAGCATCATTGAAGGAATTATTAAGGTTATTCAACAACGAGATGTGTACCTTATATTTTGCAGCGGAAGTCGTTGATTTTGCTATCTTGACAGGATTGCACTCAAGTCCCTCTTTGAATCACTAGGAAACATAGATCTTTGTTCACAAACTAGAAGTCTTCTTTTTGTGTGTTGATGGATTTGTCTAGGATCACTAGTTTTTCCTTTTCTCTGTTGTTTCTCACGTTTCCTCTCCACCCTTTTCACGTTTCACGTTTTCCGCTTACCCCTGAAAACACTCCCACTAGGAGTCTTTTAAGGAGAGGTTGAACAGTTACTTTGTAACTATTCTGCCTTATCCTTTAAAAGGATTTATCCATTTAATTATTAATTAATTAATTTGGATAAGGCATGAAACAAATTTGGTCGGGTCAGGTCGGTCCACATGGGCGACCCACGACCCAAAACTTACATCTCCCACTTCGCACATGGTGGACAAGACCTAAGTCAACATTATATCAATCAGACACACAATTCATACGACAAATAGTTTGTGCGACCTATGAGCATGAAGAGCTTACCTTTAAGGTTTTACAAGCCTTACATAAGAATTCAATCACATGCGGAAAGAATTCACTATTATTTTAAGGACACTATTACTCACAATACCCCAGACTTCATTCACTACTTCAGTAGTTACTTATTTGATCCCTCATCCTCTCAAGGATATTAACTCGAGTTCATATTTAACTTTATACACACAATTACACTCGAGTGTAATAGCCGGATTATGTATACAAGTTGAATTATTCATTTATTCATCTTCCCTTTCTACTAGAATCTATGTGTTCCATATCAACTACTTTCCTAGACATGTACTGCATTGCCGAATCGCTCATGGCTATTAGTAACATGGTAAAGTAGCAACACCGATTTGAAACTTCAAGAAACAGCAAAAGATCAAAGGGTATTTCATTGAAAAAGTCATTTTAACTTTTCTGGGTCTCACATAATGAAGAACCAGGGAATATTCTTTCATTGACCCATTGATCGCTTGACACACGTGGTATGAAACACGTGCTACGATGTTTACACCTTAGATTGGTGTATGTGTCTCATTTTTTCGATTATTCAACATCGTACAGACCTTGGTCTAAACATCTCCAGATGTTTAACCCTAGTTTCTCTCTTCAGTGATCCTTAAACTCATTTTCGTGGTGAAACTTTTGTCTGGATCACAAAACAAGTCATAAAATGGTGGTGAAACTCATCTCTTCACGTTCCCCAACGTAAGAGGCGATCGCTCGTGTGAGAGAGCCATCTCGTGACTTGTTCGACACTTTCTATTTCTTTATAAAAATATCACATGCATACTACATTTGAACATAAATTCAATAGTTTTATATAGAAGAGAATATGTTAACAATCAAGTCATTTTACAACACTGGAATATCATAAAATCCTACGCAAACCTAGAGCTTTAACATGTTTTTCAAACAAGTCTCTAGAGATGGCCTTCGTAAAAGGATCAGCTATCATTTCACGTGTAGGAATGTATTGTAAAGTTATTTCTCCATTTGCCACTACGTCTCTCACAAAGTTATACTTTATGTCAATGTGTTTGGTCTTGCTGTGATAATTAGTATCCTTCGTGTACGCGATAGCCGCTTGACTATCACAATTTAGAATCATGGGACCCTTAGAATTCTTTGCAATATTCAAATGCTCAAAGAATCTCTTTAACCAAACTTCTTCTTGTACTGCAGACGCACAAGCCATAAATTCAGATTCCATGGTTGAAAGAGCTGTACAAGTTTGCTTCTTACTTTTCCATGAAATAGCACCGCCATTTAGTAAGAAAGCATAACTGGATGTTGATTTTCTATCATCCCGGTCACCAGCCCAATCTGCATCTGTATAACCTCTTATGAATAAATCAGATCCACTATAACACAGTGTATGATCTGCAGTTCCGTTCAGGTATCAAAATATTCTTTTTACTGCTTTGCAATGATCTCTTCTAGGATTGGATTGATAGCTGCTAACTAGACTCACGGCATAACAAATGTCTGGGCGAGTACACATCATAGCATACATCAAACTCCCGACAACACTAGAATAAGGAACTCGAGACATGTCTTCCTTTTCTTTTTTAGTCTCTGGACACATTTCAAGGCTTAAAGTTTCACCCCTTGCTATAGGAGTATCCATGGATTTGCAACTATTCATTCAAAAACGTTCCAGTATTTTCTTTATATAAGTTTCTTGAGATAAACTCAAAAATTTCTTGGAACGACCTATTTGGATCTTAACACCCAATATATAGTCTGTTTCACCCATATCTTTCATATCAAACGATTTTGAAAGTCATGACTTGACATTTTTCACATACTCCAAATTATTTCCAGCTAATAAAATATCATCTATGTAAAGAGAAAGAATTAAAAAATTTCCATTGGACTTTTTCACATAGATACAATCGTCTTCATCGATCATGGTGAAATCAAATGACATCACCTCCTTATGAAATCTTAGATACCACTGTCTTGAAGATTGCTTTAGGCCATAAATTGATCTTCTCAATTTACATACTTTCTTTTCTTGACCTTTAACAATGAAACCTACTGGTTGTTCCATGTAGATATCCTCGTTTAATTCTCCATTAAGAAAAGCGGTCTTCACATCCATTTGGTGTAATTCTAGATCTAAACGTGCAACAATAGCTAAAAGTAATGGTATGGAAGTAAACTTCACAACTAGTGAAAAAATTTCCTCATAGTCTAGTCCAACTTCTCGAGTAGAACCTTTGCCACCAATCGTGCTTTGTGTCTTTCTATTGACCCATCCGATTTACGTTTAACTTTAAGAATCCATTTATTCCCAATAACTTTACGTTCCTTAGGAAGGTCAACTAGATCCCAGACTTTATTGGTTTTCATGGACTCTAATTCTTCTTTCATCGCTTTTAACCATTCATCCCTTTCAGGTCTCCATAAGGCCTCAGTTACAGAATTAGGTTCATCCAATTTTGTGGGAGATACCAGGAAAACATAATCCTTAATATCATAAGATCGTTTAGGTACACCTTTTCTGGTACTCTTACGTATTTGAAGTTTAGATTCCTCTATAGGATTTTGAGATTCATAACTCCCACTCGGACCAAGAATCATTTCTTGATCCATTGAATTATCAGGTATGTTTGACAACATTACATGATCTTCTGAATTCAACATTTCGTACAGAGGCTCAACTTCACCTATTTCACCATTTTTGGGAAAATCATTTTCCAAAAATCTAATATCTCGTGATACAATTTTAGTAATACTTCCATCCTCCAGTTCATCGATGAACACATATCCTTTAGAGCGTTCAGAGTACCTTATAAAGATACATTTCTTTCCTTTTGGACTTATTTTACCAAACTCACCAAAACGATCTTTAATATATGCCGCACAACCCCACAGTCGTAGATCATTCAGGTTTGTTTTATGACCAGTCCAAAGTTCATAAGGAGTGGAAGACACTGACTTAGAAGGCACTTTGTTCAATATGTAAGCCGCAGTCAATAATGCATCTCCCCAGAAAGAGATAGACAAATTTCCCTGCGCCATCATTGATCTTGTCATGTCTAATAATGCTCTATTCCTTTTTCCAGCTACACCATTTTGTTGAGGTGTATAAGGAGTAGTTAATTGTCTGATAATACCCTTTGCAGTACATAATTCTTCAAATTGTTTTGACAAATATTCACGTTCTTGATCGCTTCTTAAAGCTTTTATGCTTTAATCTAATTGATTTTCAACTTCATTCAAATATCTTTTAAAGCACTCAAGTGCTTCAAATTTATGAGAAATCAAATAGACATAACCAAAACGCGTGAAATCATCAATAAATGTAATGAAATATGTAGCACCAGACCTTTCTCTTACATTCATTGGACCACAAATATCAGAATGAATTAATTGAAGTGGGAACTCAGCTCTCTTAGCCTTTCCAAATAGTTTACGCATAATCTTTCCAGCAAGACAATTTTCACAAGTTGGCATTTCATTTTTTGTGAAAGAACCTAAATGCCCTTCTTTTGCCAACCTATTCATTCGATCTTGCCCTATGTGACCTAATCTAGCATGCCATGTAATAATAGCAACATCATTGTTACTTGAATAACATGCCATTACACAACAGTCAACATAATAGTTATAAGTTGAAAGATTACAATCTAATACGATAAAACGATCATAACGAAGTCCAAAACCATATAAAACATTATCTAACATTATTCTAACACCATTACGACTCAAAAACAAATCAAAACCAACGTCCAAAAGAACAGACACAGACACTAAGTTTCGTCGAATCTCTGGAGTATATAGGATGTCATGCAACATCAAGGAACGGTCATCACGCAAGTCCACTTTGCAAGTGCCTATACCTTTGACTTCATGCCTAGCATTATTTCCTACGTAGATCCACCTTGATTTAGATGAAACTCGACGAAACTCCACAAACGTCACTTTATCTCGACTCACGTGGTCGATGGATCCTGAGTCTACAATCCACATAGGATAAGATTCAGTCAGTAAAGAAATGCTAGAAATATATGTAGCACTTAGAGATGCGTTTAGAAATGCTACCTTTTTGGGCTCGGAACATTCACGAGCAAAATGCCCCAATTCTTGGTAATTGTAGCACTTAATTTTACTCCTGTCTCTCTTCTTGAAAAACTGTTTTCCTTTCTTGGAGTTTGGCTTCTTCTTTTTCTTAGAGGGTCCTTCTCCAGTCTCTTTGTCTTTCCCATTACTTTTCCAATTTTTCTTGCGCTTGAAGCCTGAAGATTTTGTACCACTTGACTCTGCCACAAAGGCATTAGAAGCAGCTTTAGCAGAACCAAGGCACTCATCTTCAAGTTCAAGATGGCGTGCAACATCAGAAAAAGTTTTGATGCTATCATTATGGGTCAAGTTAACCTTCAAATGTTCCCAATTATTGGGAAGAGACCTAATCACTGCTTGAACTTGTTGTTTCATCTGAAAGAACATGGCCAGCACTCTTGAGTTGAGCTATCATGTTTGACATCACCCTAAGGTGTTGTTTGATATTCTGATCATGACGCTTTTTGTAAGTGTCAAACTTGATAGTCAACTGTCGGAGGCAGGTTACAGACGTACCCCCATCCGTTCCTTGCAGATGTGCCCACATAGCATGAGTAGCAAGGAATTCCTCACATTCATGTATGAGATCATCAACTACAGAACTAACTATTATTCCACTTGCAGTGGAGTTAGTCTTCTTCCAAGCTTTGTAAGCTTCAAGATCCCTTCTGTGTTGTGCAGTATTACCCCCTTCTGGTTCATTCAAAACATGATTTATACCTTCCAAAGCATTTTGCTCTTCCAGTACATACCATATTTTACGACTCCAGATGTCGTAATTATCACCGTTAAGTTTTTCACCTTTGTTTAAGTCAGCAATGATACTTTTTGATGCCATGTCTGTTATTGACATATAATTAGGCAAGAATTATAATCAATTATGCATGTGACATACACATTTAAGCAAATTAATTCTCATAAAGATTTCATATTTAATGTAAAATCGAAAAGAAACGTATGTATCCAATCATCATCTACAAACCAAATATTTAATCAAAATTCAAATCTAATTTCTGTAAGGGTATATTTAATATATTGAAAACTTTGATAACAAGGATTTTTAAGTCTAATAACATAATTTGAGAGAAAAACAAACTACATAATTCATATCTTGAAAAATAAATAAGCAACAAAAGTTTACAAGTAATTCAAAGACTGAAATCCTCCCACATGTCTTCAAGAGAACTAATGTAAACCCTAAAAGGTTGACTGGGCCAAATGTCATGATAAACATTAATCAATCTACTACCCCAAGGTTCACAGAGAGCATCTGTTAAATAAGGTAAGGCTCTCCAATCTGAAATTTCCTTATAATCAGCTAGTTCAGCCCATTTTATTTCAAAAAGGTGAATAAAATCACGTGCTAACGAATTAGGGGACATTTGTAATTACTTAAACTCCTTAAATTTTTTCTCTTTTCCCGTTCGAATGGCCATTTGGTTCCTTGACTGATTTTGTGTCGCCCTTGGGACACCAATCTGTACGATTTCACGCCCTCGGAAACATGTCTTACGACGGCTTACTCTTCTACCTTGTCCCTTTGCTCGACTTTGAGAACTCCGACTTGGAGTAGTTTGAACATGTTCCCGTTCAACCATATCTGAAATGGGAACAAAATGAAAATATGGTTAATACCATTTAATGCGACATCATATGTCACAAATTTTCGTAAAAGGCAAGGAATTGTTCAAGGAACATAAGAATTAAACTAATACTCAAGAACAGTAAGATCCTAAAAGGGGACATATAACAATAATCCTAATTCGGACACTAATCTTTAAAAAAAAAAATCCTTAAAAAAACAATTTTTTTTCACTCATTTGTAGAAAAAGTCATATCTTGCTCGTTTTAAGTTGGTTTCCTTATTATACTATGTTTTCGGAAAGCTTAAAACAAGCAAATAGCAGAAAAAAGTTTCCACCCAAAAACTGCACAGCGAATTTCCAGATTGCTCTAGACAGATGCAGTCTTTCGGAAAACAAAAAAAAATATCCAATTTTTTAATAATTCGTATCTCACTCATTATAATTTCGTTTTTCCATTATAATATGTTTTCGGAAAGCTAAGTACGAGCAGATTATGAAAAAAATAATTTCGACCCAAACATCGTACATTCTATTTTCAGATCGCTATTAAACAGAAGAGTATTTTTTATTTTTTTTCTTAAAAAAATTACTCTCTTAGTAGGACTAGTAATCCTATCTGTTTTGCTATAGAAAATTAAATAGGATTACGAATCCTATTTCACATAAAATTAATCCACATCTAAGCGTCATGAAAATTAACATCATTCAATTTTTTTATTCACTGATTTTAAAAGACATAGAATCTATTTTATTTCTTATAAACATAGATAGTGAATTCTCAAGTACGCAACACATGATGGGATCATAAACAATGCCTCTGATACCAATGAAGGAATTATTAAGGTTATTCAAAAACGAGATGTGTACCTTATAATTTGCAGCGAAAGTCGTTGATTTTGCTATCTTGACAGGATTGCACTCAAGTCCCTCTTTGAATCACTAGGAAACAAAGATATTTGTTCACAAACTAGAAGTCTTCTTTTTGTGTGTTGATGGATTTGTCTGGGATCACTAGTTTTTCCTTTTCTCTATTGTTTCTCACATTTCCTCTCCACCTTTTTCACGTTTCACGTTTTACGCTTACCCCTGAAAACACTCCCACTAGGAGTCTTTCAAGGAGAGGTTGAACAGTTACTTTGTAACTGTTCTGCCTTATCCTTTAAAAGGATTTATCCATTTAATTATTAATTAATTAATTTAGATAAGGCATGAAACATATTGGGTCGGGTCGGGTCGGTACACATGGGCGACCCACGACCCAAAACTTACAATCATGCCTTTTTTCTTCTTGATTGTTAGGAAATTAAGGTCGTCTTTATTATTATTTGTCGATATTTTTGAGTTCAAATGCTCACAAAATTATGCTGTGAGATTTTAATATGTTATGTGTCAAAATTTTGGTTTAGAATATCCAATTGTGAACAGTTTCATTCAGATGTCACCTACTGCTTGGTTGATAATTGCATTAATTCTTTGTAACTACATACTATAACCATAACAATAACTATGGTTCAATTCCAAATAAGTTGAGGCCAGTGATATGAAATCTAAGCAATAGTAATGACAATTCTGAGACAATGAGGAAAAATATTTATGATACTAACAATTTTAGGGTAATTTTTCACATATACATGATACAACATACTATAATAAGAAAGAGATTGATGGAGGTTAATAAGAAAGGAACAAAAGGTCCTCCATTTGAATTTAGTTAATTATGTTCTTGTATGGACATGATGTTTTACTTTACTTGGAAGTGTTGTTGTTCGAGGCTTTTTGGTCTCTTCTTTAAGGTCTGATGTTGTTCTTTCTAACTTCTTGGAATTTAGAAAATTTCATTACTTCTAACCAATTATTTCCATGGAGATTTTCTTAGAATTCTTTCTTACACTTAAAACCTCTTTATGACTCGTAATTTTTGTATAACAAAAATGAAAATTAAAAAAAATATAGCACTTTAAGATTTCGGAGGAACGCTTTGCTTTAAGATAAAATTTTCTTGACAATGAAGTGTATGTATCGAAAATACGAATATTACCAAATGATCATATCTAAGCTTAACAAAATAGTTAAATCTCGTGCGAAGCACGGGTAATTTACCTAGTTGAAATAGAAATAAACTCCTAAATACTAGGTCTCTAACTTACTAGAATTACAGCAGCAAAATATATGTAGTTCTAAATAAAAAATTCAACATAAATATAAATGATCAAGGCCTTGATTGTTGAAACTCAAATGTATTACTCATAAGCTTCTGCATTATTTTCTTGAAGCCACATCGAGAAAGCTTGAAGAGTGTTTGTCTCAGCTCTATGATGTTTTTGAGTAAACTCAAGGAGAGCAGGCCATGTGAAGTCAGGATATCGTCGAGGGTTGTTGTAGTCCACCAATTCAGTTGGTGGACTCACCACCTTATCTTTGTCTGGACAAAGAAAGAAAGCTAGTGATTTTCTAGGAGTCGTGTTGTTAACAACTGCTCTATGCAAGCAACTTTTGTATCTACCATTCGATAGCGCCTGCAAAAGGTTAAACACTAAATATGTTATATTCATGTTGTACATCTAGGAATTCATGGTGTATATCATTGTGCTTCATGTCGAAAGATCTTATAACATTTGTCACCTAAAAAAGTATTGTTTTTCTAATTGACTCTGTTTATATTATTTGTATGTAATACATAATACATTAGCTTAAATATAGTTCTAGTGTGTAAATTTTCTTACCATAAATGTGTCGCCTATGTTAACCACAAAAGCACTGAAATTTGGACGGATGGAGAACCATTCGTTGTCCACAAAAACCTGAAGTCCGCTAACACAATCCTGATGGAGAACGGTTAATGATGTTGGATCATAGTGAGGCCCTGTTCCTAAGGTGAGCTCTGGTTTGAGGCACGGGGGATAGTAGTTGAGTCTCATTATGGATTCATTGTCTTCAAAAAACTCTTTAAAGTGGCTCTTCTGTACATCTAGGCTGATCCCTAAGAGTTCCATGATCCTAAGAGAAAGTGTATTCATGGAATTGCAATACTCTTGATAAACATTTCTGCGTAATTAAAGGGAAAAAGGTTAATTGATTTATATAATTGAAAAATAGAAAAACAGATACTCCTTTTGTTTCAATTTGTTTGTCTGATTTTTATTTGACATGAAGTTTAAGAAATTAAAGAAAGACTTTTGAATCCAGTAGCCTTAGACAAAAGATATGTAAAATGTACAAGTATATCATTTAATTTAGTGGTCTTAAACATGTCTTGCAAAAAAAGAAAAAAAAGTTTTGAAACATACCAAAAAGTAAAGTACAACAAAAAATTGAAAGAGAGGAGTATTAGGATAGTCAATTGTCCTTACCCGAGATTGTTGAAACTTTCACCCAATGTCCTTTGGAAATACTCTTCAACTATATGAGATGAGTTTTCTTTAGCAGTGTATCGTAAAGAGAGTGTCTCTTTCCAAGGTAGCTTTGAAGAAAACCTTCCAGTAAAGCTACTGGCATAGCCACAATGCTCACCAATTTTCCTTTGAGCTTTTTGCTTTTCAGAGAGCGGCATGTCAAAGAACGTGTCCATGTAACGATGGGCTCTGGAGATGAGATTAGAATCAACTTCGTGGTTCACTACAAGAAAGAAACCATGACTCCTACACGCTTCACCAACGAGCCTAGATGCTTGTTGGGTCGCGGCAGGGTCACCAGAAAAGAAACCCTTTAAGTCAATAAGGGGAACGTGAAGTTCTTGTGCTACAAGACATGGCTTCTCGTCATCTGGCCATATATATTGTGTGGGAATGTTCGACTCATTCTTCATATGGGATGCATCAAAAATCAATGGTTTTTCCTCACCAAGCATATGTGATTTTCCATTTGTGATTATACTATTAGTAGTCATTGTAAGCAGGGGTTTGGTTTTTTCTTTCTTGTGCAATATGTCACAATGGGGAGAAGGAAGTAGAAGTAGTTCATTGTGAGGAGCCAAAATGAAGGATTATATAGGGCTTAAGGATGCTTAAAATTTGGATAGAAGTCCATATGTTGTTTGAATCCGATTTTAAAAAAGGAAATACTTTCAAAGATATGTTTGACCATATATTTTGAATCAAAATTTAAAAAAGGAAATACTTTTAAAGATATGTTTGACCAAAGATTTCAAATCTGATTTTGAAATTTTTTCCTTAAAAAGCTTTGAAGAATAAAAAATGGATCAAAAGAGTTTGCTAAGAATGGCTTAATAATTCTTTAAATTGGGGTATAGTTTTCTTATAGAATGTACATAGACATATTTACACATAATACACCATAATCATAGGTAGAGATATTTAAAGAATTTTTTCGATTGATTTTCCTTAGATAGATTTCCTTATTTTCCTACAAATAACTTTTATTCTTAAAATAATACTATAGTAAAACCACGCTAAATAAATATAGGTGAGATTACACAATAATTATTAATTTATAGATGTATTATTTAATAGAGAAATTAATATTTATTAATTTAAAGAGTTTTTTGAGATTCAATAAAAGTTAACTTTTATTACATCAAAATTATTGTAGCTTACTAATTTATGTATCATATTTATTGAAGTTACAAGAAATACTAATTTATTATACATAAAGTACAATGAATTTATCAAAACATTGTATCTTATTTATTGAATGTATATGAAAAAAAATATATTCATTATACATAAACTACAGTGTATGTGAATGATTCATTGTAAAATAAATTTAAGAATTCAATGATTTATCATAAAATAAATTCATCATACATAATTTTCATTGTTTCTTAATAATCAAATATTATTCACTATATATTTACCAAAAAAGTTCAATGTATGATAGTGAGAGAATAAACTATATAAGCAACACATGAAATTTCTTGAAACAATATACAAAAATGACTTGTCATTAAAAAAGTATCATTAAATCAACAATGACAGATCAAATACGTAAAACATTATGTGAATACATAAGAAATCATTCCATATGCACTTAAAAAAAATTGCAGTAATGGAAACACCGAACTTTTGGATGCAGTAAGAAAAGTTAGAGATGAACATTAAGTAGTTCTAAATTTTTCCAAAAATAAAACACAATAAAATTATATTTCACTAAATTATCTTTTAAATATATTTGTACCTTTAAAGAATTATTTATTCATAATATTAATTGGACAATATATTTATATAGAGGTCTTTTGAACATATATTATCTTATTATCTCATCAAAATGAGTGATTTTTTCCATTGGTAAAGTCAAGATCAAATAAAAATATTATCTTAGAGAGATTATTAATTTGCTGAATATTAATTTAGTAAGGTTTTACTGTAAAAGAAAATTGTTCTATTAGCTCTGTATTGGCATCAAAGTCAGGTACCTCCCCATTTGGCTTTCGATCCACTCTCTAGTCGGACCTGAGCATAAAGGGGTGTTAGAGTGCGTTAAATCCCAGATTTGTTGGAAATGAATTGATGGCTTGTTTATATGGACTTGGACAATCCTTCTCTTATTTAGCTAAGCTTTTGGGATTAAGTTAGATCCATGTGTCATATCTTTACACTCGTATTTATCGGCGAGGTTCAGTTATCATATTAGAAATTGCAACACCTCAGATGTTTATAGTTGTCTATTTTGTGTTAAGGACTTATGAGCCTAAATTTGAGAATCTTATATTAGTAATGCTCGTGTTTGGGAACACAATTTTAATTTAGAAAAATTGATAAAAATATTGTTCTTATTCTCTTTTTAAAATGCCTTATATATTTATGAAAATAATTCTTTAGTTACAATATATGTCTTTATATAATTTTATAAGAATTTGAAGTTTATTAATTTTTTTATTGTCATGACACGACTTCCTGAGTCTTGATGGCACCTAATTAAGCCCACCATTAGGTAAGACGACTCGTACCTACAACGACAAGAGTGAGTACAAGGGTAGAACTAAAGATAAAAGAATATTAACAGTAAAAGAAGACAAAACTGGAAGCAAACCCAAAACTATATACAATAGATACCCTCCCAGAACCAGGAACTCACGAGTACAAAGATGGCTAACAAGAATAAATACATGTCCCAAAGGTGGACCACAACAAGCCGCCTCAAAGGAAAAAGACAAGCTAACATATGTACAGAAGGAGGCTGGTTGATCCAGGATGCCAAGTGCTCACCCTCGTCTCTGATATCCCCAAGATGCAAAAGATGGCACAAACGATCACCGCTAGTAGATGGTACTAGGAACTGCATCACGAAGATATGCATAGTAAAGCATAAGTACAAAAAAACAAGGTACTCATTAGGCATCATAGGCCGACCGAGCACGAAAGGTAAAAACAATTCAGAAAGATAGAATCTAAACAGCAACAGAGACCAAAGCAGATATATAAAGAAGGCACACAAGCATACCAAAAGTAAATCTAAGTATGGCTAAACTAAACCTAAGTGGACCCCCATAAACCCAGAAGGAACACTCGTGCGCGAGTTTAAATAAAACCTAAACGGACCCCATACGCCTGACATGTACACATAATAGCTAAGTCTACAAGACAAAATAATAATACAAATTAAAATCCAAGAACTAGTCAAATCCCAGCCCAGCTTGCAAGAGTGACAATAAACTCATCCAGTTAATTCCCAGCCTAGCTAGCCAAAGTGACTATCAACCCAGGCCACCCAGCCATACAACCCAATTCTAGCGGCATTAACCGCTCAAATAGCAAGATTGCCTCGGAGGCGTGTCAACTCTGTAGAGGATTTGAGATATCGAGGCCGCCCAACCAGCCAGCCCACTCCCAAGGGTGTCAGCCGTCCAGCTACCAAGAGCACCCAGGGGCGTATCGACTCCAAAGAGCATCTCAAGTAGGCTCTAATAAACCATGGATCAATGTACACTCCCGAAGATATCACAAAAGGTTGCAAGCCAGAAGCACTCCAATCCCAAGAAAGCACACAATCTTTGGTGGGAACCATAGGTGGAAAGTTAAATAATTTTAAAATGTCAAGTACCATTACCCTTTGTACGGTTCACCAAGGCTACCGTCATCCAATGTAAGTGTCGTAGGTAGGTCTCATAGGTGAGTCCGAGACTTATTGAAATTTAAGGGTCAAAGTTTGGAACTACGGTTGGAATGTACCATCCATATGTGGACCACTGGACCATACATTAAAACCGTTGTTAGGGGTCCAAAAGTATGGTCCCAGCCCCACCTACGAATGGAAAGGATGGTCCATAATTGGACCCACAGACCGTACGTCCATTAGTTGTTGGAGGTCCGACGGTTATTTTTAGGGCTTTTTGGTCTTTCTCCTAATTGTTTTAACACTATACTACGTCTTTTTGCCTTCTACGCTAAGCCTATATAATGATTTTGAACACACAAATTTCCCAATTCAATTCACTATCCTAAAATCCTAAAACTTTATCTTGTTTTAAAATAAAATAAAACTATTTTACTCTTATTTGAGAGATTCTCTAACTGACAACCATCACTATGAGCTATGTGATGATACAACGTCTCGCCCACGCTGCCAGAACTTTCCTATACCTTGTTGGAGTATAGGACATCCTCAACTAAGTGGATCTAATAAGATATACTTAAAAAGCAATAAGGAATGATCTAAAAAATATGACCCTTTCTACCCACGTTGGCATACATGCTTTATGAGGACTTTGAGTTGTCTGAACTCGTCCCCATATCGGTTCTCAATACTAATCCCAATAATATAACTCATGCTCATGTGTTTAAAAACATTTTTTCATCCTCAAACTTTGAGACTCCTATTCAAAAGGTTCTCTTAAAAGAGATAGTACTCTAAACTCCTCATGAACTCATTTGAAAATCAATGTTTCCTCTCATTTTAAATGTAAAACATTTACTCTTGGGAATACTTAGTTCCCATATATTTATTTTGGAAAATTAAACTTAACTCTCTTCATCCTCATACTCAAGCACTCAAGTCTTAAAACAAGTTTTAAAAGTTTGTAAAAAACTTCTCAATATAACTCAAAGGACACTCTCAAACTCGACTCTTAATCTCTTAATGAATTTGAATTATGAATTCAAGAGTTACTATTCATGATATGAAGGACCTCGTGATGATTAAATGCAGTTTAGATAGTTAGGATTAAGAAAGGAATGAAAGTTCAATTCAAAAGGACAAGTACAAATTGATGAACGAAGAAGAAGGTGGCCTGATACTCCGGGCGCAGGGGTGGGGCATCCAACTACTGGGGTCAATTCTTGCGCACTTCTGGCGCCCCACGTCAGCCCACCTAGTGCATCTGGGGCGTGGCGCCCCATCCCCCTTCAAGAATGATCCGACAAATTTTTCTTCTCGTTTTCCAACTCTAATTCGCCTAGAATCGATTGTTTTCCTCAAATTTTCCTTAGACTAAATTACCCAATACAACTACACGAGAATCTACTCACTTTACCTCAAGAACAACCCTCAAAAATTGAAATCCTCACCTCAAGAATTCATCAACTCCATAAACAAAGCATGAAGAACAAAACCTCAAGAACACCCATAAAAAATTCAAAGCATTCAACCTCAAGAATGAAATTACGTATGGAATTCACATATTGGCATGCGGGTGAACGAACCCAACACTATGAAAACCTACATACCTTAATTTGGCGAAACAAATCCTCGATTCGCAAGAAATCTTGACGAACGCTTAAACTCCTTGTTTCCTCCTCTTAAACTCCTCCAAAAATCCTAAGCGCGATTTTGAATTATGAAAACTGATCTAAGATAGTTTAGACCCCTAAAATATTTCCAAAAATGGTTAGAGCTAATGGGATAAGGAAAAAACCATATTACCCCTCATTAATTCGGGTAAATTTCCTTAACTGGATAGGCTGACTTCAAACTGACATATCTCCCTCATCCGAACTCGGAATTTAAGAGGTTTCTCTTCTTTACAACTTTGTCTGAGGTGACTATGAATTTATCTTACAACCTTATAAGAACTATTCTTTAAGAGGTAATATTAATTCTTAATTTGATATCTTTGGTTCTATTCGTAAATTAAAGAAGGTGATTAGTCTTATACTAATTGTTGTCTCTAATTTCTTCAAAATAGGGGTCTAGATCACTTTTGATCTATGTTCTTGAATTGAAGTATTCAGTATCATAATTATTTTTAATTCGCTAATTTTGAATACTAAGATTAATTAGGGTTGTTGGAACTTTATCTTTAAAATCGGGGATTTTATTCTTGAATTTCACACATCTTTCAATTTCCATCTTTAATCTTAGTATTTTCATTTTTGCACTATTTTCTTATTTCATCTAGTAACCCGATTCTTATCAAGTGTTATCATAGCGGTTCTATCAAGGTTTCGTTCTTGATAATTTTGGGAATTTAAAAAAATTCCATTTGTAGTTTATTAAAAGTTAAGCTACAAAGGAAAAAATTGAAAATTAAAAAGAAAATTAAATTACTGGAAAATTAAGGTATTTCAATAAACTACGAATTTGTTTTGATTCTTGATTTTCTACCTCAAAGAAGAAAATCAAGAAGAGGGGAAATTTGATGTTTTTCTTATTACACAAATTGGTATTTTTCTTGTCTCATCAATCCCAATTTATATGGGTATTGGTAAGTTTTTTTCTTTCTACATCATACTTCTAGAAGGTTATTACTAATAGGGTTTATGTATAAATTTTGAAGGATCCATCAAAAGGTTGTATTTTGAGTGGAAAAAGGCAAGAGAGAGGGTGATCAATTGAGAAAGAGAGAGAGCAAAATTGAGAGATTTTTGTTTCTTTGATATTTTTTTTGAGATGTCTCAAACTAGTAAAGAAATTGAATCTTCAACTCAAAACGACATCAATAGTGTTGATGTGCTGATTAAACGATTAAAAGAGATTAAATTCACCGTAGCTAATTTAAGGAGAGAAAATATTTTTCATATAAGATGTGGGATAAATGGTAATATATATTCTATGATTATTGATAGTAAAAGTGGTACTAATGTGGTAAGTTCATACGTTGTGGAGAAGTTGAAACTTACATGCATTAAACATACTACTCCTTATAAGCAAAGGTTGGATGATTTTGGTGAACTTAAGGTGACTAAGCAATGCATGATTTCTTTCTCCATTGGGAGGTATTGTGATAATGTTCTTTGTGATGTCAGTCAAATGCATGATTGTCACGTCATGCTCGGATGCCCATGGAAGTTTAATAGGAATGCAATTCATGATAAGAGAAAGAATAGAGTTTCTCTTGAGCTAAACAAATATAAAATAAAATTGAACCTTCACTACAAGAAAAGCTGCCTCTAAGGAAGGGAAATCTTGTCCCTGAAAGTTCAAATCTGGTCCCAAACGAGCAATCGAGACCAGAAAAGTCTGGTCATCACTCGTGCTAGAAAGTGCCGTCGCTACTGGTCAATAAGGACGATTTCAAAAAACTGGTCCCTGAATGGTTTTGAGACGACAAAAAACACTGGTCGTGAAATACTTTTAGAGACTCCATATCTAGTCTTAAATGGACCATTGATACCTTGATAGTCACGTCGTTAAACCTCTTTTGCGACCTTCCGTAGCCTAGTCCTAGTAACTCTTTAGAGATGAGTGTGACCTAGTCCTAGAATAGCGTTAGAGACCATTAAAAATCTGCTCTAAGATTAGCTCTAGCGACCATAACAAACTGGTCCTAGAGTAGTTTTAGGGAAGAACAACAACATGGGCCTAAAATTGTTTTAAAGATGAGCTTTAATTCTAGTCCTAGCTTATGATTTAGAGACTAGCAACAATTTTGGTCCTAGATTGACCTTTAGAGACAGTCAATAGTTATGGTCTCTAACTAATCACCATTGATCCTACAACCATTGATTATCACAAAAATCTAACAAATATCAAATTAATTACAACTATAAATCTGGATACAAAAGATGATATAGAAAGGGTTGCAGGGCGATAGAAATAAAGAGTGCGATTGATTACAATAAATTTGTGAGCATCACATAATGTAAGTTTCAATATTTGCTTAATCAACAAAAACAACTTAGATAACATCAAAGGTTTTGCATAACATTCATAGAAAAGTAGGAATGAGTTAGTCCATCTTCTAAGCTTGTATCTTCATTGAATAATCAACAAAAGTTGGGCAAGAAATTTGAAGTTTAGTCTTTGTCATGTTATATCCGGGAACATCTACAAAAGCTGCAAGAAATAAGAAAATAATCTATTAGAAAAACTTTCAGATACATCAATCAACTTGGCAGAAAAGTGTAAAACAGAGAAACTGGCAGCAATGTTATGTTTGCATGAAATTTTACATTAAGTAGATCTATACACCCAACACTTAACAATAAGCCTCTCTAGGCGCACGATAAACGTGAATTGCATATCCAAGGGAGAGTTATCATAATGGAGAAACAAGATTTGAGGTAAACTAAGGAAGCCAGTTAAAATTTCCCCTCCCCTCGAAAACTCCGAACAACGAAGATCAAAGTAAATTCAAGGAACCTCAGAAAACCAGATACAATGAATTAACAACTGCTAGAAAATCATACCATCAATACCTAATAATTCACAAATCTAACAAAGGCGGTATCTAACTAACAACGACACTTAAAAAGAAAGGTACTTGTATTTATGGAAAGAAAAATGCAATGTTAATACCAATAAACAATGCCTCAATACCAAACGAAGTTCGTATATAAATCCCAAACTAGATTGGAAGTTAATCCCTTCTTCAACACTCACAGACTACACATATGGATACATATTGTGTTACTCGAACCCTCGAAGAATACAATACTTTTGGAGGATCTTGACATTTTTGGGCTGTTACAGCAACATAGGATGCATGCACATGCACTTATATGAATCTAAATCACATTGAATGAAGAAAGAAAAACAAAAAAGTCTAGCACAACAACAACAGTTACGAAGAGCAATGGAATAGAGATACGTGAGAAGACCCAAGGGTGCACATTGTTGAGCACAACAACACCAGTTCCTATGCATGGGACTTGCAGAAGTAGCATGTAAGGCATAGGGAAACCCCTACTGCACATTTGTGTCTAACAGTAGATTCAAACAATCATGAGGGAACAAAGCAGATCAATTGGACACAAGTTAAGCCGGATGAACAACAATTGGACAGCACACGGTAAAATAGAAAAGCTTGAAGCACTGTTGCAACAGTGCCGAATTTTTTTTAAAAAAAGGTTTGTGTTGTTATGAAGAAAATGGTAAAACAGAGAAGCTGGCAGCACTGTTACGTTGCAATAATGTTACGTGGCAACAATGATACGTTGTAGCAGTGCAAAAAGGATATCTTAAGAGATGAGCAGGATGAACAACAATCAGGAAAAACATGCTAAAACAGAGAAGCTGGCAGCAGTGTTTCAGCTGTGCAGAAAATTTAAAAATAAAGTTTTTGCCGTTATGCAGAAAATGAAAAATAGAGCCCATCACAATCAAAGAAACTTGAGTAGTGCAGATATTCAAAAACGGAGCCCATCTCTACAGTCACTAACTCTAAGGGGTCGTTTGGTGTAATGGATAAGGGAAGTTAATTCCGGGATAAATTTTAAGTAGCCTTTATTTTCTTGTTTGTTTGGAAAGCTTGGGATAACTTATCCCAGGATTATGAATTAGTACCGGGATAAGTTATCCCTCATATTGGGTGGTATAAGTTATCCCGCGATAAAATAGGTAAATGACAAATATATCCCTTTAAATCCTTTTTATACATCATTTTTCACATTAATTTATATTTACATTATTTTTAATATCATGTATAATAATATTTACTACTTCTTATTTTTATGATAATCATTCATATTTTTCTATTAAAAAATTACACTATATAAATATAATTTTTATTTGACTAATTCTTATGTTTATTTTATTTTGATTTCTCATAAATTTTCTTCTCTTTAACAAACTAAAGAGGGAAGTTCTATTTTTAAGCTAAATAAAAAAAAGTTATATTTTTAAATACACATGGTACTTATCATGGGAATACATAAA
>JAJOOF010001881.1:0-30095 GCA_029582545.1 Solanum lignicaule | reverse complement strand
GACTCCCCCCCATTAGCCCCCCTACCACCCCCCACTCCCCTCCAATTTTTTTTAAGTTTGTTTTTAAAAAATTCCCCCCCTCCCAAAATAAAATAAAATTTAAGTTTGTTTTTAAAAAAAGTTTTCCACTTTAATTTTATTTTTTCACCCCGACCTCTTGTAACGACCGGGTTTTGTCGTTATAGAAAAGCCATTAGGGAAAAATTTTGGGTCGAAAAACTTTTTCGTAGTAATTGGATTTTCCCAACCTAGTCCAAATTTGGACGAAATTGGAGTCATTAAGGTGTAAGAAAATCTGGTCACAATCGGGTGAATTATTTATGATTTCGATTACATTAGTAGTTTGATAACTCGTTAAGAAATCCGTACGACTTTACGAAATTGAATTCGGGCGAGTAGAACTCCTCGAATCGATCTTAGCGTGAATGGTGTATTCTGAGTGTCGTTGGTTAGAGGTGTGTTGTGAAATGGGAATTTTGGAATTTTTTAAATAGCTCACTGCTTCGTGCAAGCCGCTTTGGCAGGGGTTTTGGCCGCTTTAGCGGGGCCGCTACAGCGGGGTGAGGGCCATTGTGCCGGGTTCGACGCGACTTAAAGTCGTAAATAAACCCCTAAATGACCTTATTTTGTACTTTTTGATCTTTAGAGCTAACGAACGAACCCCAGACGACTCCTAACAGTTTTTTCACCATTCTTGAGGCTAAAGGTAAGCTTACACTCCCCGAATCCATTTTTTGATCCGTAAAACGTAATAAAATGGGTAATTATTGATGGGGGAGGGTTTTGATCTAGATTCTATGGTGGAAACAACCCTATTTTGGGTTCTTGGGATCATGGGTATGATCTAGGATTCATAGAATTGTTAGCAATTCGGGTAATTAGTGATTGTTTATTGATTCCCGTTTTGTATTGATTGTTTGTAGACCAAGAACAAGCGGAACGAATCCGGAAAGGGAAGGATCAAGTTTCTTAGGGTTTCAAGCTTGTTTCGAGGTAGATGATAGTTGTGATTCTATGATTGTGTGATGTATGTTTGTTCTTGCTTCAGTATGATACATGTATGTATATGAATGTTGCATTATTGATCACACTTGTTGTAAATGAGATAAATGAATGATGATTGCAATGAAATCATGACTTAAATGTATGATCTTGAGGATGTACTTGTTATTGCGATTGCGATGTGTTGAATGGATCGGTTGCCACATTTCGGCATAACTAACTTAGATCAGTTGCCACGTTCCAACATAATTATGGGATCGGTTGCCACGTTCTGGTATAATCATTAGATCGGGTACTACGTTCCGGTATGCTAACTGTTTGGGTTTGGGTTCCATGAGAGGACCAATGATTTGATATAATTGTATATCTTGAGAAATGTGAAGTTGTTCGTTGTTATTAATTGTTGAAATATTGTATATGTTCGATATATGCATGTGATTATGTTGTTGTGATGAATTATATATGTTGCACTTAGTGAGATAGCCGCGTGATCCTACCAGTACACTATGGTTGTGTAATGATACTTTGCTCTTATTTTTGTTGAGTACATGGGATCTTCAAGCGGCTACTGACAGACCTCGCTTAGGAGATCAGTGATCGTTCGAATTCAAGGGTGAGCCAATTCTTCTGGGCTGCGATGAGTTCTCTTTCTTCTATGTCCACCATTTATGGACTTAGACTATGTTCTAGTTAATTGATTAGTTCATTAGATTGGGATTGCATCCCGTCTTGTTTAGACTTGTTGAACTTTAGATGTTTTGGTACATTGACTTTCAGGTTCTAGGTTATTTCTTCCGCATTGTTTAGTTCATTGTTGGACTTTTGTTGGAGTTTATGGGAACTCCCTATTTCTTTCCTTAGTGATAAGACAGAACAAAATTTTATTTGAATTCCAAGTTTTAATAGAAACTTTTTATTGACGAGCTACAACAATTGCACCTATTAAAGCAACTAAAAGGATTATGGAAATAAGTTCAAATGGGAGAAAAAAATCTGTTGATAAATGAATTCCAATTTGTTGACTATTACTTAGAAAACTTGCTCTATAATCTGGTTTGATCTTGTAGTCCAAATAATCCCGTACCATGACGTATCTGAAATAGTAGTAATTAGTGAAATAAAAAAACTGCTTTCATATACTTAAATGCCTTAGTTTTTAGATTAGTTTCTTGGTTTGGGTTGTTGTAGTGGTTCTCCCACCGGAGAGTTAGTGTGGGTGCCAATCACGATGGTCGGGGTCATGCCAAAGTTGGTATTAGAGCCTAGGTTGATTGATCTCGATGTACCAAAACGAGTCTAGTAGAGTCTAGCGGAATGGTACGGGGACGCTTTTAGTTTTCTTCGAGAGGCTATAGGACTTTAGGAAATCTCTCTATTTTCTCTTGTCTCTTTTCGTGCTACAACTTGATTCCAATTGGTATATGTCAATTCGAATTGGTATCTAACCTCCTTCACTCTTTTGTCCGCAGATAGTTAACACTAGATAGAACGGCATCATGCCCGTAGCTCTCGTTAATGCTCCAGCTGAGGAATCTGCAGCGAGAGGTTGCAGTCGAGGCAGGGGTAGAGGAAAAGCTAGGGATAGAGGCTAAGGAAGAGTAGCGCCTGCTTGGAATGAAGCTCCTGTTGAGAATGCTCTTGTGAATGAGAACCCTCCTGCACATCATGAAGAGATTGAAGAGGAGAATGTTGATGTTGAGAATGTTGAGGATGTGGGACAAGAGGAAGAGGTGCAGGCTGAGACTACCGATGTTCTCCCCATAGACCCAGTGTTAGCTCGACAAATCATGTCAGTTTTGAAAGGGTTGGTTGGTCCTGGAGTGCTTCCTTTTGTTCAAGCAACTTAAGTTCCTACTAATCCTCCTGTTGCTAGCACTGTACCCAAGATGGGTGGAATGAGAGGTAATAATGCTTTCTTCCGTCCTTTGTTGGGTTCTGTTATGATTGGTAATGAGCATGAAATGTTGACTAAGTTTTTGATGCTGAAGCCTCATGTGTTTCTTGGTTCTGAGAATGAGGATGCTTATGAGTTCATCTTAGATTGCTATGAGAGGCTTCATACGTTAGGGATTGTCCATCAGCATGGGGTTGAGTTTGTGTCCTTTCAACTTCAAGGTGAGGCTAACAGTGGTGGAGAACTTATATGGAATGCACATCTTCTACTATACCTCCACTTACTTGGACCCAGTTTCATGCTTTATTCTTGGAAAAATATGTGCCAAGAACTTTGAGAGATCATAAGAAAGATGAATTTATGGCTTTGGAACAAGGTGGTATGACTGTGGCTGCTTATGAGGCTAAGTTTCATGTTTTGTCTAGATATGCTACTCAATTGGTGATTACTGAGGAGAGATGATCCGCTTATATATTAGGGGACTGAATTTTGAGTTGCAAGTATTATCTGTTAATATGACTTCTGCAGGGAGGAACTTTAATGAGGTAACAGATTATGTTAAGAAGGTGGAGGGGGTGAGGCGAGACGGTCAGGCTAAGGCATTGGCAAAAGGGCCAAGATTTCAGTCAACTTTCAAGGTTCTTATTCCAGAGGTTCAGGGAGGCCAACAGTTGCAGCCAAGCCAATTCAGTCTGCCATGCCCGCCTCTACAGGTAATTACTCAGGAACTCCATCTCATTATTTTCAGGATAGCCAAGGAGTCGCGCCTTTGACGGGCGGCACACCATTTTTTGATCACACTTGCTACAATTGTGGAGAACCTGGGGATATGAGAAGAAATTGTCCCCACCCACGTGTGTTAGATTCCGCGCAGCAGCACTCTAGAGCAGTGGTAGCCACGGGGAATGGTAATAATGGTAGAGGACGTCGACAAGGTGGGTGAGGGGGTAATTCGTGAGGCCGTGGAGGTAGAGGAAATGGTAATGCAGGTAGGGGTAATGCACAATGATAAGTCCATGATTTGGACTCTTTTAGGGATTTATTTTGATATATTTAGTGTCCTCAAATGCATATTTTGTCTCAATAACTGATGAAAATCCTTGAGTTTCAGGTATTTGGAGTTTGAGACAAAGCATGGACACTATTGGGCTGAAAGGAACAAGGCAGCTGAAAAAAATGAAGAAAAGATGACATGAGGATTGCCTAAGCCATTAGGCGAGTCGCCGAATGGCTATGGTCTCGCCTAATGTTCCAGTGTGCCAAGCTCTGAAGGAGAAAATTGAGTCGGTGAGATAAAGGAGTAGTCGGCGAGTCGCCGAACGATTCCGTGATGCAGTAGTCCATCGCCCAATGTTATAGAACTTGAATTTGCTGAAGGCCAATGCGGAAAGGTGATGAACCAGACTAAAGGGCGAATCATCGAGTGGATCGGCAATCCCAACTAACTATGCCGAGTGATCCTTCGCAGCACACTCCTTGACAACTATAAATACCTATTTGAATTTTTAGTATAGTATCAAGTTTTACAATTCAGAAACCAATTTTTAGAATTACTCAATTTTAGAACTTAGTTTTTGGGAGACTTTGTTCCTTAGCTTTGAAGATTTGAAGATTTCCATTTCTAAGCAATTGGAAGTGGGGATTGAAGATTCTTCATCTTTGACGTGTGTAAAGACAATATCTCTTGTGCCCATTTGATGGAAACACTTTTCGGTATTGATTTCTATCTCTTTAGTATGTCTAGCTAAAACCCCAATTCTTGGAGTGTGATTTTGTGAATATGAGTTGAATTTACTGCTAGGTATTGTTAATTGATTGTTTATTCGCTGTTTAAAAGTGATTTTGTTCAGTAGTTGTGTTTGAATTTAATGGGGTTGTAGTTGCAAATACAATTTTATCTTTGTGTTTTTAACTTGCTCGAGAGAGAGGTTTTAAAACCAAAACTACTGAATCGATAGTCTGCGGTTATTGGGTTGTCGTGGGTTCATCTCGAGAGAGTGAATGGACTAAGGCGAAGGCTGTGCTTCATTGCCGCTTATCGGTGTTCGAGAGAAGCCAATTTGATTCGGGGTAAATTGTTCGAGAGAAAATTTACTCCCATTAGAATATATAATTTAAGTTATCAATTATACAATTAGCTCATATAAAATCATATTTTCATTTATTATTAGACTATTTTGGCACTAATAATTTTATATCATATTACTAACACATTATTTATTTGTCACGATTCAAAAATAGACGTGATGACACTCGTCTTATCCTACCAAGACAATTCAGTCTAATACCCTATCATTATGATAAAATGCAAAAATAAACTATAACAAAAAAAATTGAATAATAATTTATAATGCGGATTACAAGTCAACTTAACTAAATCTCCAAAACCTAGTTGTCACGTGCACAAGCCTCTAATGTATTACACTAGAGTTGAAAGAAAACATAACTCCCATATGATGTTTGTCTCTAAAATAGAACAAGATCATAAATAGGAGTAAGAAAGTCCGTTGAGATGATAAACAACTGCCTCACAAATCTCCAAAAATGGGCTAGTAAGCTACAAAAATGTAGAAGCAAGGGGTGATTACTAAACCACACGGTACTAAATAAGCAAACTCTTAAACACAAAGCTAAGAGTATAGAATACATTTATTTTTGCCACTCCAACCGAACTTCCACAACTACAACATGTAAAAACCAACCCAACCTAACAGTGTACAATTTAAATATCTCATAGATCAATAACAACTCTCCAACAATTATAGATCAATAGTACATTAGATCAAGTCATCAATCACTAGCTCTACAGAAAGGCACTCACAAGTTCACAAATGATATAGATATGGAGTGCAATGACATGTAATTAAACGTTTAACGATGCATGTCTTACCTAATGATACACACATGTTGTTTCTTAGTCTGGGATCCATGGGGGACGTATATGTCCATGCATCCATTGCGACATGCAAGACGACACTTGATAATAGAATTCACCTTGGCGTACGACATGCCCCTCAAATTATAATTTTCACAACCCAATTTTTCAGGTCATGAGGGAACCTATATCCCACCAGTAGGTAAGCCTAACCCTTAGCCCGAACCCATAAGCAACGAGATACCAAGTGGAAGCCAACAATTAAAAGCGTAAAGCTTATATCAAGCAAAGAAAAGCTAATCAACGGAAAACAATATAGAAACCATCCAAAGACCTGGCATCAGTCAGTAGTTGAGAATTTAATCCAACATAAGAGTACAAGACTTCTACAAATACAAGATAAGCACAGGATGCCTTTGAATACAACATAAAGATTAAGCCTAGCCAAAAATAGATGGAAACTCACGACTCTGGACGCTAGGATCTCACCTAAGTCTCCAAACTGCTCCGCATGAGTCCAATCAACAGTTACAACTCAAATTGAGATTTGTAGGGGGGCAGAAGTGTAGTATGAGTAAAAAAACGGTATATAGTAGACAACATCCGACTAAGCTAAAAAAATAACAAAGCATAAACAACAAGTATAATAGGAAAAACATAACATAAGTAACCAAATAGAAAATACTAAAATAGACAGGAAATGGAGAATAGAAACAGGAAACTTATTTTTTAGTTTCTTCTATTTTCTCAAATTATTATTTAATTACATTTATTATGTTGATTCCTAAAATATATGAGAAGAAAAAAATTAACGATTTCTAAAATAAATGGTAAGAGGTATTAGTAAAATTAATGTAGACTTCTAAAATATATGGAAAGAAGAATTAGTAAAGAAATTCCTAAAATATAGTACATGCGAAGGGGAGGTGAGGAACTAATATTTAGGTAAATGTAATTTTATTTTATTTTACTATTAAAATAAGTAATCTTGGAACCTAACGTGCATTTGTAGGATCCAAGTTATTCCTTCTTGAAATTAAAAGTGAATAAAATATTTAAAGACTCCAAGTTAAAATCTACCTTACCTTGACATATTTAGATCTTCATAGAATTTTTAAGTCCTAAATATTAGAATAATAATTAAATAACAATTATTTGAGGAAAAAATAATCTATAATTACATTGGTGGGGGTGTGCCCGACAAGCTAGTAGTGCAATGTCAAGGCAACATTTGAAGGTCCCGATAACAAGCTATCGTGGTGGACCTCCACTTCAAAAAAATTAGTTGATATCGTGTGGATCAATGACCCATATATCATATATTAAACTGATAAGAAATAGATACTACACTTGATCTTAGCGAAAAATACCTAAAAAGATATGTTTTTCTATGTGTTTTGCGACCTCTTTTATATGCAATTTCTTACACAAAATCTCTCTTTACATTTTCAATTATTGTTATCAAATAGTTTATATATGACACTTTACTACTACACTTCTTATATAGATCGAGGTTCAACATCATGACAAAAAAAATATTTTGTAGATTCATAGAATTTTTACAAAAGAACCTTATTACATATCAAATGAAATTATCTAAATGTGAGACTATAATTGGTGGGGTGTGCCAGGCAAAAGCAGAAGTGCAACACCAAGACACTTGAAGGTCCCAATAGCAAGCTACCGGGATGGACCTACTGTTGGGTTTTAAAAGGTGTGAATGGAAAATGAAGAGTTGCGACTTTTATAAAGAGTTATGATTTTTATGAAAAGTTGTAACTTTTATGAAGAGTTGAGGGATTTTCTCTCATTTTAAAAATAAAATAAGAACCTTTTCACACTGCCCTTTGTTTTCTATAAATTGAGGGATTTCCTCTCATTTTAAAATAAAAATAAAATCTGGACTTCTTCTACTACTACTACTACTAAATCTAGTATTCTAAGTGTACTTTACTGCCGTTGAATGGTTTGCTGACACCATGGTTTTAGGTACCGATACACTGGTGAGTAAGATCGTTCTATCCTAGGAGGATAGATTCCATTAACCTCGGGTACTTGAGGGGAATAATTTCCTTAAGGGGACACTGTGCATTCAGTGGGCTCGATTTCTTCTTTAAGAAAAAATTGATAACCCAATTTCTAATGTTTTCCTTATACGAACGATTCCATTTTCCGTGAATGCTTTTACAGTTTGTCCTATCCATTCGGTAGGAAATCCTTTGTACTTTTAAAGTTTCAAAACCTGGGTCTATAGACCCATCCATAGTTTATAGAACCTTTCACGGGTCGTACAAAGCATCCATCCTATCAATCCATTTTTTCCAACTTTATGACGATGATCTATGGATGGGTCTATGGTCCGTAAAACATTTTATGGACCGTAAAATCTACCGCAACCTTGATACTGAAAATCCAATTTCTGAAGTTCACTTCGCGAGAGACATCCACGGACCATGCAACTTTATACGGTCTATAAGTCCTTTCATAACTATAAAATTACATACTTCAAAAACTTTTTCTGCACTTTTCAACTTTATCTGAGTTAGGCATTTTCGAGTTTTTACAATTGAAGTAGAAGGTCACACTAATTACATGATTCATTCTTTAAAATCTTCAGATATAAGATTTAATATAATAGTGTTTATTGAGTTTGTCACTCCCCGAGCCTACACCCTATACGTGGACGACACTTATAACGACTGGGTTCCGTCATTATATAAAAGCCAACGGGGTAAATTTTTGGGTCGGAAAAGTTTTTTGTAGTAACTTGGAATTTCACAACCCAGTCCAGATTTGGACGAAATTGGAGTCATTAAAGTCTAGGGAAATCTGGTTACAATGGGGTGATTTAATTATGAATCTGATTATATGACTAGATATATAAGTCGTTAAGGAACCAGTACGACTTTACGGAATTGAATTCGGGGGAGTAGAACTCCCAGAATTGATCTTGGAGTGAATGTGTAGTTTCTGAGTTGGTTGAAGGTGTGTTATGAAATGGGAGGTTGGAATACTTAAATCGACTAACTGGTTTTGTACTAGCTGTTGGGGTGGGAATTCTACCGCCAGGGTGGGGCCGCTGTGGTGGGCTGGGGGTCGCCATAGCAGGACAATCGCGATTTAAGTAGGAAATTAACCTCAAAACGTCTTTATTTAGTAATTTTCGAACTTGAGAGCTAAGGAACGAACCCAGGGATTTTCTTCATAGTTTTTCACCATTCTTGAGGCTAAAGGTATGATTTTAACTCCCCGAATCCGTTTTCGATCCATAGAACGTTATCTAATGGGTAATTATCGATGGGGAAGGGTTTTAATCTAGAAAATAGGGTGAAGAAAGCCCTAATCTGGGTATGGGGATCGTGGGTATGATCTAGGGTTGATAGAATTGTTAGTAATTCGGGTTATTAGTTATTGTTTATAGATTTCCGTATTACATTGATCGTTTGTAGACCAGGAACAAGCGGAACGAATCTGGAAAGGGAAGAATCAAGTTTCTTAAGGGTTTCAAGCTTGTTTCGAGGTAGGTGATTGATGTTTGCGTAATCAAGACACAACTTCCGATGCAAGTGTCTATGACCGTACAATAGTTTAGTAACCCAACCAAGGGTTGGGGTCGAGTCCCAAGGGAGTGGGAGTTAAAGTTAGTGGTCAAGAGAGAAAGTGCTAAATCTAACCGTAGCTAAAGACTTTGGCGAATGAAAACATAACAAATTAAAAAAGGGTGATGCAAGCGTCAAGTATCAAATGGGGGTTTTGTCATAAGTAAGTAGAAACAACAAAATTAACAAAGATATATTATAAATGAAAGGGGGATTCTTGGGTTGTGAATGGAATACGAGATAGACTAAATCATTGGGTACATGCTTTTGATAGAGAACTCGTAGAGTAATTATGACTATGCTAGACTTTAAGGGCTCTCTCTCGAGCAACTTACCCCGTTTCAAGCAAGTTCCTCTCGGACACCCACTTGACGCATGAAGAACAACCTCCGCCTTAACCCACTCACTCTCTCGAGCTGAGTGTGTGGACAGGGGACTAGGGTTCACTCTCTCGAGCTGAACCTCATGTCGACCCACTCGCACTTGCCATCAATTTAGTGGTCTTAGTTTTACGACCTCTCTTTCGAGCAAGCTGAAAACACATATATGAGATTCTATTTGCAACTACAACCTCATTAAGTTCATCCACAACCACTAAACGAAATCATAATTAAACTATGATTAAACTGTCAGCAAGCAAGACCCAACAACTAATCTAACCCATATTTACAAAATCACTCCCCAAGAATTGGGGTTTTAGCTACGCATGTAAAAGAGATAAAGATGTATACCAATATCAATTTCCATTAATGGGTATGCAAGATTAAGTCTTAAAACAAGCCAAAAGTGAAGAATCCAAGAGACCCAAGTCCAATTTATTGAAGATGAAACCATTGAAAACTCCAAGTTCTTCAAAACCCTCTCCAAAACTTATAGAGAATATCTCCAAAAAAGACTCTGTCTAAAACTTAATAATCTAAAAACTCGGTAAAACAAGGTAAAAATTCTCTCCTAAGAATAAAAACTGAGCTAGTATTTGTAGTTTTTAGAAAATGTGCTACTAAGGATCTTTTGGCGACGTTAGTAGGAATCGTCGATGCATTCGGCGATCCGCCCTTTTGTCTACTTCATCGCCTTTCATCAGTTGCCTTCAGCATCTTTGTGTCCTGGATAATTGGGCGATATAGCACTGCTTCGCAGAGTTGTTCGGCGATACGTCGATTGCTCTTTTTCACAGCCGATTTTCTCTTTTCCTTCAGGGCTTAGCACACTGGAACAAAAGGCGAAGTAAGACCCTTCGGTGACTCACCAAGTGGACTCGGCGATCCTCAGGCCTTTATTTCTTTGTTCTTTTCAGCCTCTTTGTTCCTTTTTGCGGTGTAGTATGCATGCTTTCCTTCAAACTTCAAATATCTGAAAATTAAGGGTTTTCATTAGATATTGAGATATAATAAGCATTTCAGGACACAATTTATATTAAAATATAGCCCTAAATGAGTCCAATTTGTGGACTCATCAACACCCCCAACTTAAACTTTTGCTTGTCCTCAAGCAAACTCAAGTTCAGTCATTCAAAAAGGGTGTCTTGAATAGTGCTACTCAAGACTCGATCATGAATGCACCCAACAAGACTCAATTTACTTATGCAAAGATCAATTGTGCACTCAAAGATTCAAGTTGTGACTCACCAATATCAAAGAGTCTCATGCTCACAATACTTGCCTCAAATGCAAGTTCAGGCTCAACTAGAGTGTTTGAATGCTCTCACAAAAAGAATGATTCCGTATTCACACATAATGATTTAATAATTTAAAGTTTAGGAATCATATGCAACGGTCACACTAACAAAGATGAAAACAATGCATGCTTTCACCCATAGGTTTGCCCATATTTTCCAATCGACATTTGTTTCAGCTCACTCATAATCAAAAAGGTCTTTTTAAGGCTTGTAATGGGGCTGAGTGCAAAGGTATGGTCATTTAGGCTCAACGACTTTTATCCTCATGAGATGCGGTATTCACAACACTTCTTTTCCTTTTCCTTCATCATTTTTGCTAGTGCTCATGAGTCATCTCATTATTCACTTCCCATGGATTGTTTGGAAACCCCATTTCTTTTGTACTTTATTCCACAACTTTCATTTTCATTCTTTTTCTTTTCTTTTTCTTTCTTTTTATATGGAGGGGTTCCATTTTTCTTAACACCATGGGTTAAAGGAGACTTTTCTTGCACTTCTTGACTTTTCCTTTTCTTTTTCACCATACCCCCAACTTAGGCTTTTGGCCTAAGTTGGCTATTCAATTAACCACAATTCAAGAGGATTATAGGTAATGGATTAAGAAAGGTCTAGTTTTCATCAAGTTTCTTCCAAAGAAAGGTAAGGCTCAAAGGTTGTTCAAGAGAGATTCACACATGCTCACAAGGTAGGCCACAAAAGAGGTATATGTAAAATTGGCTCACACTCTGTAAAGTTTCCTAAGATCAAATCAAGAGATAGACTTACTTAGTCGATTGGACAAACAGGGAAAATTCTAGGATCTATTATCCATGTTTCGAAGTAAGCTCAGCACACTAGGCATAAACAATAAAGTCAAACAAGACTCCGCACTTTTGCTAGTGTGCAACGGTCATTACAAGAAACTTGATTCGACACTAGGCTAGTCAAAATGAGATGCAAAGAGTTCACATATTGTCTATGCAACTTCATTTGGCTTCATCGTAGCCGCGCATTCATTTTCGTTCGATTGAGAGTACTATTCAAGTCATTGGAATTAGTCGAAATCGAGACTCAAATTTTGCACAAGAACAACCACATTCACACACAAGAGGTGGCAAATTTTTTCGAACGGGTTGAAATCATTTTGCAATTGAATAAATAAAAGGAGCCATAAGCTCAATCATCCATACAAACAGATAAAACACAATTTTAAAGCAGAACAACCCAAATATTTATGCAAAACACAACTATCAACACAAAAGGTATGGGCCTCACCCTACCACAATTAAAAAGTATTTGTCCTCAAAAGCAAATAAAAGCATCCAAAGTAAAAATATAATAAGACAGAGAGGGAGGTAAAGAAAGGTCCTCTCTATGCAGTCTCTCCCTTTGTCGAGGTCTCGGTGGATGGTGTAGCAGTCTGCATATGGGCATCAGTGCACGGAGTAGCCTCAGATAGAATAGCAATGCCAGATCCACTAGAAGTTGTTGTGGACGTCTTAGTAGGCAATGTCTGGATCACCAGCTGCACAATCATCTCTATAAGATCTGGCAAGTCTTTGTATATATCCTCATCTCTGCTCTCTTGTGTCTCCTCAGCATGTACTGATATCAACTACTCGTCGGTCTCTGCATCCGACTCTGCATGTGCTGTGCCATCCCCCTACACATCTCCGGTGGAAGCTGGAGGAATCCCCAAGGTCTCAGGAGCATCCTCATCATCTGCATCCTGCTTCAGTGAAGTGAAGTTCGTAGCCTTCAAATAGTCTACATCCTTCTTTAAATCTGCTACTTTGGCTTTCAAAGCCAAAACTTCGGATGTCTCCCTCTATCTGATCTTACAAGCAGTGACTCTGGTAGCCAGATCATCAACAGATACTCTAAGTGCGGTTAGTGTAGCCAAGATGGCACTATCAATCATCCCTGGGATGGATCTCTCCAATCGGGTGGCTCTCACATCGGCTGAATAGGCCAACTGCCCCATCTTCAGGATCATGGCCTGAGTGATCCTAGCAGGCTGGGAGGATGAGGAGGCACCTGGAGCCTGTGAGGAAGAGAAAGAAGGAATGGGCATACTTGAGGGCTCAGAGGCTGGAGTAGGCGAAGATGCCTTTGTTGGTAATGAGTCAATATTGACCTTTGGAGAAGTGTCTGCTGGAGTTGTTCTCCTCCTGTCAACCTCCTCTCGTGTGAACTCGACCTCGATACGTCAGATATCGGTAGAGGAAGACGTGGTGACTTAAACATCCCTCGTAGTGTCATGAGGTACTCCAGCTTGCCGGCACAGCTCAATGACCAGAACTGGCAATGGCAGAGATGTCAGCTTCTGTTTGGCTCTCATGGCCATCTCCTGTGACATCAGCAGTCCCGATCGATCCACCTCCTGGCCAGGGTAGAACCAAGGCAAGCCGCCTTAGGATGGCGTAGAATAGACTTGTTCTGGGATGGAATTATGGTGCTGCTGATGAATCCAAACCAGAACCTGGAGACGATGTTCATGTCCCTCTTCTCAATAGGAGCCCCTGCATCCATCCACCTTAGGGTGGTGTCAGAAATCATCGGAGCCAACCAACCTTTCAAATCATCCAGGGACTGAACAATCGGCAACCCCTCGTAAGGAAGTATAAGTGCAGCGGTCTACCCAATACATCATTAATATGCTCACTATGACACTCCACTTCCTTTCCTCTAACCATAACAGACTTCACCGGTCGAAATTCACTTGCCTTCTTCTTGTTCTTAGGAACCAACTCCCCATAAGCAATATAAAACTCTCTTACCCAAGAAGGAATATAAGGGCCTCGGGGCTGTGTGAACTTCTTGAATCCATGGTATCAGAGAGTTTCAAGCACATCAGGATCCTTGCCTTCCAGACCCTCCATAGATAGTAACGTCTCCTCTATGATGGTCCGTAAACCATCACCTTTCAATCTTTTTAACAGCCTCGGTGGAGGAACTATAGGGAGTGCAGGAGCCACTGGAGGTGTTGCCTGAGCTGGCACTGAGTCTTTTATCGGAGGAGTGGCAGCTAGAGGAGTTCTGGTAGAGGTGGGCTGAGATCTAGCTCGATTGGAGTTCATTCCTTCGATTAAGCAGAGGTTGCTCATCGTCTGGTTCAGAAAAGGCTACTTCAATAGCTGATCCTTTCCTAGCTATGTGCTTCTTCCTCTTTCCTTTATCTCCCCGTTGGAGGTCATCCGCTCTCCTCTTCAGAGGATTTGATCCTCCTTCGTTTATTATAATGCCCTTTGCTTTTCTCTGGGGTGGTTTGGTTAGATTGGTGTGTACTATATCTGCAAAAGATCGAGAGAAATTAAGAAAACAAAATCAAACTCTAGCACAACAAATCTTGTTGCAGATAAACTCGTTGATCTAGTCGGCGAGTCGCCGAACCGCTTTGGCAAGCTAAGTTTGGCTCGCCAATGGGGTTGGCTAAAGAATTAAGGCAAGTCGGCGATAGGATAGTCCTTTCGGTGAATCGCCGACTACTTTCGGTGAGCAAGGGTCTGTCAGCCGAAAGTTACAGTGCATAAGGGTCTCAGGGGTGCAAATAAAGAGTACTTTTGGCGAGTCTCCGAGTGCCTTCGGCGAACTCAGGCATCTCGCCGAAAGTTACAGTATCAAATATCAATCTAAGGCGCCAAATTATTGGCGAGATGGGGACTTTAGGCGAACCGCTGAGTCGTTCGGTGAGCTCGACCTAGCTTGCCAATCGACCCAACGTGCCTATTTTCAACCCATCTTCTTGAATGTAACCCCGCAACCCCCAAAAATAAAATCAAAGCATGCACTCATGGAATTCAAACAAGGCCTGTACTACCCATCACCCCGGGATACTCAAATTTCTCCTGGATTTGCCGCATTTGGCCATTTGACGATATTTGATCTGAAGAGCGGTGTCATCCGCTCTATCATTGAGCAAATTTTCGACATTTAGCACAAACGTGGACAAATCAGACTTCACCAAATCAATCTAACAACACATAATCACGACCCAACTCATTAAAAAGCACAAATAATATGAGGATTTGACAGTCAAACCATACCGGCAAGATTTTTCAAATTAAAAATAGGCAATTAAGGATTCTAATCCTATCTGAGAGGCCCAACACACATCAATACAATACTATTATTGCAAAAGAGTTCAAAATTTTCAACCATAAACTCGGGGTTTGGAAACCAACCTTAGAAGCCAATTAAAACGCAATTGAAAAGCTAGGCAGCAAAGTATCCAGCTCCGAGCACAAATCAACAAGCTAAAATAATGAAAATACTACCTTAGTGTGAATTTAGGAGGTTTAATAGCGAGGGAAAGTGAAGAATTTCAAATTTGAAGTTTCTTGGACATTATAAACCATCCAATTCGCACCTGTTTGGTGACATTAGTCGCACCCGCCGATTTACTCGGTGATTCCCCTAGTGATCACCTGCCCCGCTGATCGCTAAAGTTCTTTCAGTTTCTTGGGGGTCAAGACGGTAGTCTACATCAAGGTTGTCGACGCGCCGAATTGCTTCGTTAGTTCACTGAGTTTTACATGCTCTGACTTAACCTTGCATTGAGCCAAACGGTGGGTCAAGTCGGACACGCCGACCTCTTCAGCGATTCATCGACTGACCATTTTACCCACCAATCTGTATTTTTCAAACGCTTTCATCTTCTAAACATGCGCCACTAACACACCATTACTTATAAAAGCAAAATAAAGCATTTAAAACCTTGGGTTCCCTCCCAAGAAGCGTCTTATTTAACGTCGTGGCACAACGCGAGTCCCCAATCACATTCTATTGGTGGGGTTGTCCCTAGTGTTACTAGGTAACCCCAATAGTTTATTTGGGCGAAGAGGAGGCACTGCATAATTCAGGAGTTTCCTGATCAACTGGATCGATCTAGAGTGAGAGCCAACCATTTGATTCAACACTTCAATATTTTCCTTCATCTCTTCCAACATTTGATCTTGTTCGGTGATCTTTTGGAGAATGATTTGGAGTGTGTCCTCGATGCGATTGTTCTCCCTGTCTCTAGACTGATTCCTCTCGTGAGGAGGTATGTACCTCCCTAGACTTATGCACTGCTTTTCCACCTCTGATAATTTGGTGGACAACTCGTTCAGCCGAGTTACCAGTGCAGTTAACTCGAAGTCTCTCTTGACTTCTTGGCTCGTCTAAGCCGAGTTGTCACCATTTCCCCCAGCCATGCTTAGGGTACCTACCTACATCAACAAATTCAAAGGAAAACAAAACTAAAAATAAAGTTAGTAAATCATGACTATCGAAAGCAGAATTTGACTCAAGCCAAAAACTTTCACGTAACACCACTCCCCAGCAGCGGCGCCATTTTGATGTTTGCGTAATCAATACAATTTCTGATGCAAGTGTCTACGTTAGTATAATAGTATAGTAACCCAACCTTACCATGGGTTGGGGTCGAGTCCTAAGGGAGTGGCATGAAAGTTAGTGGTCAAGTGCTAAAGCTAACCGTAGCTAAAGACTTTGGCGAATGAAAACATAACAAATTAAAAAAGGGTGATGCAAGCGTCAAGTATCAAATGGGGTTTTTGTCATATGTAAGTAAAAACTGCAAAATTAACAAAGAGATATAATAAATGAAAGGGGGATTCTTGGGATGTGATTGGAATACGGGATAGACCAAATCATTGGTACATGCTTTTGATAGAGTACTCGTAGAGTAATTATGACTAGGCTAGACTTTAAGGGGGATAAGCTCTCTCTCGAGCAACTTACCCCATTTCAAGCGGGTTCCTCTCGAACACCCACTTGCCGCATGAAGAACAACCTCCGCCTTAACCCACTCACTCTCTCGAGCTAAGTGTGTGGACAGGGGACTAGGGTTCACTCTCTCGAGCTGAACCTCATGTCGACCTACTCGCACTGGCCATCAATTTAGTGGTCTTAGTTTTACGACCTCTCTCTCGAGCAAGCTGAAAACACATATATCAGATTATATTTGCGACTACAACCTCATTAAGTTCATCCACAACCACTAAACGATTAAACTACAATTAAACTATCAACAGGCATGACCCAACAACTAATCTAACCCATATTCACAAAATCACACCCCATGAATTAGAGTTTTAGCTACGCATGTAAAAGATATAAAGATGTATACCAATATCAGTTTCCATCAATAGGTATGCATGATTAAGTCTTAAAACAAGCCAAAAGTGAAGAATCCAAGAGACCCAAGTCCAATTTCTTGAAGATGAAACCCTTGAAAACTCCAAGTTCTTCAAAACCCTCTCCAAAACTTAGAGAGAATATCTCCATAAAAAATCTCTGTCTAAAACCTAATAATCTAAAAACTCGGTAAAAAAAGGCAAAAATTTGCCCCTAAAAATAAAAACTGAGCTAGTATTTGTAGTATTCAGAAAATGTGATACGAAGGATCTTTCGGCGACGTTAGTGGGAATCGCCGATTTATTTGGTGATCCACCCTTTTGTCTACTTCTTTTCCTTTCATCAGTTGCCTTCAACAACTTTGTGTCCTGGATAATTGGGCGATATAGCAGTGCTTCACGGAGTCGTTCGATGATACGTCGACTTCTCCTTTTCACCGCCGATTTTCTCCTTTCATTCAAGGCTCATCACACTGGAATAAAAGGAGAAATAAGACTCTTCGGTGACTCGCCAAGTGGACTTGGAGATCCTCAGTCGTTAATTTCGTTGTTCTTTTCAACCTTTTCGTTCCTTTTTGCGACTTAGTGTCCATGCTTTCCTTCAAATTTCAAATATCTCAAACTTAAGGGTTTTCATTAGATATTGTGATAAAATAAACATTTGAGGACACAATGTCTATTAAAATATAGCCCTTAATGAGTCCAATTTGTGGACTCATTAGTGATGGTTGTGATTCTATGATTGTCTGATGTATGTTTGTTTTTTCTCTATTATGATACATGTATATATGCGAATGTTGCATTATTGATCACATTAATTGTAAATAAGGAAATATGAATGATGAATGTCCTGAATCATGGCTTGATTGTATTATTATGAGAATGTACTTTTTGATTGTGATTGTGGCTTATTGAATGGATCGGGTGTTGCATTCCGACACACTAACTTGGATCGGTTTCCACGTTCCAACATAATTATAGGATCGGTTGCCACGTTCCAACATAGACATTGGATCGGGTACCACATTCTGGTTTGCTAACTTTTTGGGTTTGGGTTCCAAGAGAGGACCAATGATTTGATATAATTGTGTATCTTTAGAAATGTGAAACTGCACCTCGTTCGTAAACGTTGATAATATTATATATGTTCGATATATGCATGCGATTATATTGTTTTAATGACTTATGTATGTTGCACTTAGTGGGATAGCCATGTGATCCTACCAGTATACTGTAGTTGTGTACTGATACTACACTTGCTCTTTCTTTGTTTAGTAAAGGGTATCTTCAGGCGGCTATTACACACCTCACTTAGAAGAGCAGTGATCGCTGATCGAGTTCAAGGGTGAGCCAATTCTTCCGGGGTGCCATGAGTTCTCTTTCGTCTGTGTCCACCATTTTGGACTTAGACTTTTCTAGTTAGTTATTCGTTCATTAGCTTGGGGTTGTAACCCTTCTTGTTAGAATTATGGATCTTGTTAAATGATTTGGTACATTGACTTTTAGGTTCTACGCGTATTTCTTCCACATTTATTTAGTTGTTAGATCTTTTGGAAGTTTATGGAAACTTCAGTATTTAGCTATTTAACTTGCTTTCGTAACTTAAATGCTTTAGTTTTGGATCAGTTGTTGGGTTTGGATTGTAGTAATGGTTCTCCCACCGGAAGGTTAGTGTGGGTGCCAATCACGATGGTCTGGGTCGTGACAAAGTTGGTATCAGAGCCTAGGTTTGTTGATCTCGATATACCAAAACAAGTCTAGTAGAGTCTTGCGAAATGGTACGGAGACGCTTGTACTTATCTTCAAGAGGCTATAATAATTTAGGAAATCTCTTTGTTTTCTCTTGTCTCCTTTCGTGCTATAACTTGATTCCAATTGGTATTTGTTGATTCAAATTGGTATTTAACCTCCTTCACTCTTCTGCCCGCAGATGGTTAACACTAGATTCAATGGCATCAGGCCCGTAGCTCCTGTTAATGCTCCAGCTGAGGAATGTGCAGCGAGAGGTTGTGGTTGAGGCAGGGGTAGAGGAATTGTTAGGGATATAGTCGAGGAAGAGTGGCGCCTACTAGAGATGGGCTACTGGTCGAAAATGCTCCCTAAAATGAGGCCCCTCCCGTACATCATGGAGAGATAGAAGAGAATGTTGAGGTTGAGAATGTTGAGGAGGTTGGACAAGAGAAAGTGGTGCAGGTCGAGACTACATGTATTCCTCCCATAGACCTAGTGTTAGCTCTACAGATTATGTCATTCTTGAAAGGGTTGGTTGGTCCTAGAGTGCTTCCTTCTGTTCAAACAACTCAAGCTCCCACCAATCCTCCTATTGCTATCAGTGTCCCTAAGGTGGGTGGAACTGGAGGTAATGATGCTTTCTTTCATCCTTTATTGCGTCCTGTTCTGACTGGAAATGAACATGAGATATTGACCAGTTTTGAAGTTGAAACTGCCTATGTTCCTTGGTTCTGAGAGTGAGGATGCATATCAATTCATCCTAGATTGCTATGAGAGGTTTCATAAGTTGGGAATTGTCCATCAGCATGGGGTTTACTTTGTGACATTTCAGCTTCAAGGTGATGCTAAGCAGTAGTGGAGAGCTTATATGGAATGCAGATCTTCAGTTTTACCTCCACTTACTTTGACCCAATTTCATGCTCTATTTTTGGAGACATATATGCCTAGGACTTTGAGGGATCCTAAAAAGGATGAGTTCATGGCTTTGGAGCAAGGTGGTATGATTGTCTAGATATGCTACTCAATTGGTGACTACTGAGGAAGAGAGGATCCATTTATTTATTAAGGGACTAAATTCTGAGTTGCAAGTATTATCTATTCATATGACCTTTGCAGGAAGGAGCTTTAATGAGATAACAGACTTTGTTAAGAAAGTGGAGGGGGGTGAGGCGATACGGTCAAGCCCAAGGCATTGGCTAAGAAAGCCAAAAATTCAGGTAACTTTCAAGGATCTTACTCCAGAGGTACAGGGAGGCCAACACTTGTAGCCAGGCCAATTCAGTCTGTCATGCTCGCCTCTATAGGTAATTACTCAGGAACTCCACCTCATAATTTGATTCAGGATAGCCAGAGAGTTACACCTTCGACGGGCAGCAAGCCATCTTTCGATTGTACTTGCTACAATTATGGAGAACCTGTGCATACGAGGAGAGATTGTCCCCACCCTCTCGTGTTGGATTCCACACACCAGCCGTCTAGTGCAGTGATACCCGCGAGGAATGGTAATAATGGTAGAGAACGTCCACAAGGTGGGTGAGAAGGAAATCAGCGAGGCCGTGGAGGCAGAGGAAATGGTAATGCAGGAAAAGATATAGTGTAGCCAGGCAGAGAAGTCATTCGTCATGATGATATGGCTCAGTGTTATGCCTTTCTGGGCAAGAATAAGGCAGAGGCATCTGACAAAGTGATCACATGTACTATTCTTGTCTGTGACCAAATGGCTAATGTGTTATTTGATCTCGGTTCTACTTATTCTTATGTGTCTGTGCGATTTGCCAGAACATTTGCTATAATTTATGATATACTTGATGTCCCCATCCATGTTTCTACCCCAATTGGAAAGTGTGTCATAGTCACCCATGTCTATCGTGCTTGTCCTATTTTGTTTATGGGTTTTCAGACTTGGGCTGATTTGGTGATTTTGGATATGACTGACTTTGATATAATCTTAGGCATGACTTGGTTGTCCCCCTATAATGTTGTGCTTAATTGTAATACTAAGTGTGTAACTCTAGAAATTCCGGGATGGGAAAATTTAGAGTGGGAAAGGGTATACAAGCCTAAGCAAGCTAAGATCATATCCTTCATTCAGGCTAGGAAAATGGTAGGGCAGGGTTGTTTGGCTTATTTGGCTCATATTCGGGATGTTGAGGTTGAGTCTCCATCTATTGAATCCATTCTTGTGGTGTCAGAATTTAGAGAAGTGTTTCCTACTGATTTTCCTGGTATGCCTCCGAATAGGGATATAGATTTCTGCATTGATTTGGAACCTGGTACTCGCCCCATTTCTATCCCTCCATATCACATGGCTTCGACAGAATTAAGAGAGCTTAAGGCTCAAATCCAAGAGCTTCTTGATAAATGATTTATTCGTCCTAGTGCTTCCCTATGGGGCGCTCTAGTTTTGTTTGTTAAGAAAAATGATGGTAGTATGAGAATGTGTATTGATTACCGGCAATTGAATAAGGTCACCATTCAAAATAAGTACCCATTGCCTCGAATAGAAAATCTTTTTGACCAATTGCAAGGTGCTTCAGTCTTCTCTAAAATTGATCTAAGGTCTGGTTACCATCAATTAAAAATTAGGCCCAAGGAAGTGCCCAAGATGGCGTTTAGAACCTGATATGGGCACTATGAATTTCTAGTTGTCTCTTGGGTTGACTAATGCGCCTGGAACTTTTATGAGTTTGATGAATGGGGTGTTCAAACCATTTCTTGATTCATTCGTCATAGTTTTTATTGATGACATTTTGGTCTATTCGAAAAGTGAGGAAGAGCATGTTGACCATCTTCATATTGTTCTGGGTGTTCTTGGGAAACAAATGTTGTATGCTAAATTTTCTAAATGTGAATTTTGGTTGACTGCGGTTGCATTTTTGGGGCATGTAGTTTCAAAAGAAGGGGTAATGGTAGATCCTCAAAAGATTGAGGCGGTTAAGAATTGGGTTCGGCCTAGATCTGTGACAGAAGTTAGAAGTTTTGTGGGGCTCGCTAGCTACTATTGTCGATTTCTAAAGAATTTTGCTTCTATTGACACTCACTTGACAAATTTGACCAAAAAGGAGATATCATTTGAATGGACTGAAAAATATGAGGAGAGCTTCCAAAAGCTCAAGACTCTTTTCACCACCGCACCTATTCTAACATTACCGGTTGAAGGTAAATATTTTATTGTTTATTGTGATGCTTCACATTCTGGTTTGGGTGTTGTGTTGATGCATGATAAGAAAGTTATAGCTTATGCCTCACGTCAATTGAAGGTGCATGAGAGGAATTATCCAACACATGATTTGGAGTTGGCAGCGGTAGTATTTGCCCTTAAGATCTGGCGGCATTACCTCTATGGTGTTAAGTGTGACGTGTTTACTGATCATCGTAGTTTGCAGAATGTGTTCACTCAAAAGAATCTAAATTTGAGACAACTAAGGTGGATGGAGTTACTCAAGGATTATTATGTCACCATTCAATACCATCCAGGTAAGGCTAATATTGTTGCAGACGCTTTAAGTCGAAAAGTGGTAAGTATGGGTAGTCTATCTTGCGTGAGTGTAACCAAGCGACCTTTGGCCCAAAAATTCAGACCTTGGAGTCTAAATTCATGCAATTGGGCATCTCAGAAAAAGGTGGGGTGTTAGCTAGCATGGAAGTAAGGGCCACATTTAATGAAGAGATCAAGGCCAAGCAATTTGAGGATGAAAATTTGAATGAACTTAAGAAGAAGACTGTGATGGGTAAGGCACAACATACCACTCTTGTTGTTGAAGGTGTACTCAATTTTAAAGGAACGATTTGTGTTCCTCGATTTGGCGACTTGATTCAGAAATTGTTGGTAGAGTCCCATGGTTCGCGATACTTCATTCATCCGAGGTTGACAAATATGTATCAAGATTTCAAGTGAATTTTTTGGTGGCCGGGCATGAATAAAGACATAACGGAGTTTGTAGCGAAGTGTCAAAATTGCCAAAAAGTAAAGTATAAGCATCAAAGGCCTGCAGGTTTGCTTCAGAGAATGCCAATTTCGGAATGGAAGTGGGAAATGATACCCATGGATTTATTGGTTAGTCTTCCGAAGACTTTGGGGAAGTTTGATTCTATTTAGGTAGTGGTTGATAGATTAACTAAGTCAGCCCATTTTATTCCGGTAAGAATAGATTATAATGTTGAACAATTGGCTAAGGTTTATATGAAAGAGAGAGTAAGGTTGCATGGGGTGCCCCTTTGTATCATCTCAGATCGTGGTACTCAGTTTACCTCCATGTTTTGAAGGAAATTACATGATGAATTGGGCACACAACTCACTTTTAGTACCAATTTCCATCCACAGATGGAATGGCAATCCGAGAGGACTATTCAAGTGTTAGAAGATATGTTGAGGGCATGTGTGATTGATTTTGGAGGGCATTGTGATAAGTTCTTACCATTGTGTGAGTTCTCATACAATAATACTTATCACTCCAGCATTGATATGGCACCATTTGAAGCACTTTATGGTTGGGGATGTAAATCACCCATAAGATGGTTCTAGGTTGAAGATATGAAACCTTTGGGGGTTAATTTAGTGAAGGATATTCAAGATAAGGTGAGAAGTATTCAAGCTAAGATTTTAGAAGCCCAAAGTAAGTAGAAGAAGTATGAAGACCATTAAGAGACATGGCATTTCAGACTGGTGAGAATGTTCTTCTTAAGGTATCACTAATGAAAGGGGAGATGAGATTTTGCAAGAAAGGCAAGCTAAGTTCGCGATACATTGGTCCATTTGAGGTTCTTGAATGTGTAGGGCTGGTGGCTTATAGATTGGCTTTACCTCCTAATCTATCATGTGTTCACCCGATATTTCATGTGTCCATGTTGAAGAGATATCATGATGACGAGGATTATATCATTAAATGGGACTCCATTGTGTCAGATAAAGACCTCTAATATAAAGAGGAACCGATTGCAATTCTTGATCGTGATGTGCGTAAGCTGAGGACTAAGGAGTTTAAGTCCGTGAAAGTTCAATGGAAGCATTGTCTAGTTGAGGAATCTACTTGGGAAACCAAGAAGGACATGCAAGACAAGTATCCCCGATTGTTCGTCGATTCAGGTACTACTCCATTCCTCCCTTAGCCTATTTTTCCTAAGTTTGTCACTTGGGGACGAGTGATGGGTAAATTGGTATCTGTTGTAATGACTGGGTTCCTTCGTTATAGAAAAGCCAACGGGGAAAATTTTTGGGTCGGAAAACTTTTTTGTAGTAACTTGGAATTTCCCAACCCAGTCCAAATTTGGATGAAATTAGAGTCATTAAAGTCTAGGGAAATCTGGTAACAATTGGTTGATTTAATTATGATTCGTATTACATGACTAGATAGATAAGTCATTAAGGAACCCGTACGACTTTACAAAATTGAATTCGGGCGAGTAGAACTCCTGAAATTGATCTTAGCATGAACGGGTAGTTTCTGAGTGTCGTTGGTTGAAGGCATGTTGTGAAATGGGAGGTTCGAATACTTAAATCAACTCACTCGTTCTGTGCAAGCCGCTTGGGTGGGAATTCTGCCACCAGGGTGGGACCGCTGTGGCGGGCTGGGGACGCCATAGCGGGACAGTCGCGATTTAAGTCAGAAATAAACCTCAAAACTTCTTTATTCTGCAATTTTCAAACTTGAGAGCTAAGAAATGAACCCCGGGCTTTTCTTCATAGTGTTTCACCATTCTTGAGGCTAAAGGTAAGATTTTCACTCTCCGAATCCATTTTTTGATCCGTAGAACGTAATCTAATAGGTAATTATCGATGGGGAAGGGTTTTGATATGGAAATTATGGTGAAGAAAGCCCTAATCTAAGTATGGGGATCATGAGTATAATCTAAGGTTGATAGAATTGTTAGTAATTTGGGTTATTAGTTATTGTTTATTGATTCCCGTATTATATTGTTCGTTCGTCAACCAAGAACAAGTGGAACGAATCCGAAAAGGGAAGAATCAAGTTTCTTAAGGGTTTCAAGTTTGTTTCGAGGTAGGTGATGGTTGTGATTCTATGATTGTGTGATGCATGTTTGATCTTGCTCCATTATGATACGTGTATGTATGCGAATGTTGCATTATTAATCACATTAATTGTAAATGAGGAAATATGAATGATGAATGCCATGAATCATGACTTGATTGTATGATTATGAGAATGTACTTTGTGATTGTGATTGTGGCTTGTTGAATGGATTATGTGTTGCGTTTCGACACACTAACTTGGATCGGTTGCCACGTTCCAGCATAATTATGGGATCGGTTTCCATGTTTCGGCATAAACATTGGATCGGGTACCACATTCTGGTATGCTAATTGTTTGGGTTTGGGTTCCATGAGAGGACCAATGATTTGATATAATTGTGTATCTTTAGAAATGTGAAACTGTACCTCGTTCGTGAATGTTGATAATATTGTATATGTTCAATATATGCATGTGATTATATTGTTGAAATGACTTATGTATGTTGCACTTAGTGGGATAGCTGGGTGATCCTACCAATACATTGTGGTTGTGTACTGATACCGCACTTGCTCTTTCTTTGTTGAGTATAGGGCATCTTCAGGCAGCTATTGACATACCTCGCTTAGAAGATCAGTGATCATCGATCGAATTAAAGGGTGAGCCAGTTCTTTTGGGCTGCCATGAGTTCTCTTTCGTCTGTGTCCATTATTTTGGACTTAGACTTTTCTAGTTAGTTATTAGTTCATTATCTTGGGGTTGTAACCCTTCTTTTTAGAATTATGGATTTTGTTAGATTTTTTCGTACATTGACTTTCAGGTTCTAGGCTTATCTCTTCTGCATTTGTTTAGTTGTTAGATCTTTTGGAAGTTTACGGGAACTTCAGTTTTTAGCTATTTAACTTGCTTCCATAACTTAAATGCTTTAGTTTTGGATTAGTTGTTGGGTTTGTATTGTAGTAATGGTTCTCCTACCGGAGGGTTAGTGTGGGTGCCAATCACGATGGTATGGGTCATGACAACACTCGAGAACCATATCTGGCCCCAAGCGAACCCTTGGCTTAGCTAGACTCTCTGCAGAAGACTTTAAGAATTAGTAAGAGAATTCAAATGCAATTTAAACTCAACTGTCTCAAACTAAACTTAGAATGTTTTTTAAACAAACCTTCAACTTAGCCAAAGTGGAAACTCAAGTCTTAACATAAACAACTGAAAATGGAAAGACTAAAGAACAAATAACTAACGGTCTATGAAGCCTCTACACTATGAGGGATGTCGGGACAAGACCCCTTGTCATCCTAACAACTGAAAATACTAAAAACAATATAAACAAAGGATCCTCCGGAAAGCAAGGAGGCTCACCAACTGACTCTTAGTGATCGACTGGATCAATGAGGGGTCGGATGCTGATCCTGATTACCTATATCTGCACCATAAAATGATGCAGCCCAAATGACATCAGTATATTGAAAATACGAGCATGCAAGGGGAAAACTATACTTAACATAAGCTTGAACTAAATTCTGAAAGAAACACTCAGCTCATGGATACTCAACTCAATGCATAAATAAACAACAGTAAAGATGCAGTTTATATAAAGCATTTAAATAGTAGGTATAACCTCAATGTGTGTGTGTATATATATATATAATAAAGTAATATACTTCTATGGGAGTCTCTCTAACCGACAACCATCACTCTGAGCTATGTGAAGGTACATCGTCTTGCCCACGCTTCCAGAACTGTCCTATAACTTGCCAGGATATAGGACGACTCAACTAAGTGAATCCACTAGTCTATGCTAAAAAGCATTAAGGAATCATCTAAAAAGTATGATCCTTTCTACCCATGATGACTACATGGTTTATGGAGATTAGAGTTATTATGAACTCTTGCCCATATCGGTGCTCAATACTACTCCCAAAATATACTCAGCTCATATTTTAAAAAACATAACTCTTTCTCTGTGGTTTGAGATTATTACTCAAAAACTAGCTCAAAAGCTCTCGTAGAAATCGGTGTTTCCTCTCTTGTTTAAATGTGAAAACATTTTACTCTTGGGAATACTTAGTTCTCATATAATCTTTTGAAGAAATGAACTCCACTCTTATTCTTACTCAATACTCAAGTTTTTAAAATAATTTTAAAATATTTGCAAAAGACTTTTGAAAAGACTTTAAGAACTCTCTAGACTTGGCTCTTAACTTTGCTTGAACTTGAATTTATGGATTAAAGGTTATGATTCGTGTTTATGAATGATTTCTAACTGTTTAGAAGTCATTTAGAGTAGTTAGAATCGATAGAAAGTGTTAGTACACTTTAGAAGGACTCAGACGGGCTAAATGTCCTGTTTGATTATGTTGGTTAGTTGTTTTGTTGATTTTTTAGATATAATTTTTTTGTATAGGCCCAAAAACTAGGAAAAACTCTAAGCAGTATCCATGTTGTCATGTGAGGGGTATACTTTAAGTAGTATCTGTAGGCTACTAATTCTGGAAATATGGTCAAATTAATACGTTGCTTTACATATTATAGGGGGACATAGAAGGAGGTGAAATCTCATCATGACATGGTCCATGGAATTTTTGTTTGAGCATGTTGCTTATGATGTCCTTTTAGTCTCTTTTCTGATGCACTATTAGAGTTCTACACATATTAAGATTTTACAGGTCTAATTCATCAATGTAGCTTATTTTGGGTATGACCGTCACATGATGTATTACTAAAAACCATTGCTATCTTTGTGAATATTTAGAGAAACCATTGTGTCTGGCTTTTTAAGGGTAGTTTTGTCTTGCCCTCTAGTACCGAACTACATATGGGGGATCTATGTATCACTGTTAACGAGGCTTGGTCAAGCATCACGGTAGCAGAGCCATAGGGCGCTAAAATTAATGAGCTCAACTGTAGTCACATTTCTGAATTGTTCTCGACATGTGGAATTCATTATCTTGATGTGGTACGTTTACATTTTTAAGCTTCAAGGAATCATTGGTACTTTAGTTATGAATTTTGTTTAGGTTCTCCTTGCAGGTTTGAGTTTTATAGTTGGCACAAGCTTTCTTTGCTAGCTACTGATTGCTAATTAGTCCTGGATTCTCTTTCAGGTAGGAATGGGCATTCTTTTCTCTGTTTTTTCGGTATTTATCCCCACTCCTACTTTCATGTGACCTTGTGTTAACAGTCACGTGCCGCATATATGGAAACAAATTCACCGAACTTAATAATCCCCAACCTTTTAGATTTCCTTATGGAACTTCATCTAGGTCATGTTTTGTTCTCTCGAGTTTTCACTCACTTTTGTGCAATTCATTTATATTTTCAAGTAGTAATGTGTTTAGAGTTTCCTAGTTTTATTAGTATGGGTGATCTCGTCATCGATAGTGATTGTCGTGTAGTTTGCAAAGTTGTTTTTGGTCTAGATGTTTTTGTGATGGTTTTTTTTTTATAATGATCTTTGACATCTTGCATAAGAGCTGTTCCCTAGCTTGTAATAGGGAGGGTGGTTGGTTGTCTGTTCTAACAGGTTTCCAGAGCTTTTGAAGATGTTATATTTTTATGTTTGAGCAGTGTGGTGGATTTCTAAAAGTACCTGGTTGCTAGATGAAGGGAACTGCAGATAGTGATCGATAGAGTGAGAGATTGAAGATGTTTCACTGTGGGGACCCTCCGTTGTCACGTTGTTTTTGCAAGGCTGAACTCATCAGAGACATCTGAAGTTGACATGATTTAAAAAAAAAGTTTTTAGGGTTCTAATTGAAAAGTCAAACCAGTTATTATTGTTATAATAATAATAATAATTATTATTATTTTTAAAAAGGACAACCAAAAAGAAAAAGAATGAGAAGAGCAACAACTAATCCATCAGAGAAGACGATACTGAGAAATTTTCTTTTAAATTTTTGTTGTTGTTATGTCTATAAAAGAGAGAGATAAATTCTTTGACAGAAAAAGAGAAAATTATTATTTGAGATCCACTTAATTTGTCTAAGAAAGTGAGCAACATTATCTCGCCATGTCAGTACTTTGTGTTTAATATGCAACTTTTTGAAAATGTTTAGTGTGCAATCGAACAATTCTAAAGCTAGGTATCTAAGTAAGAAATTGTCTATCAATTTTACATGTTTTGCGATGGGTTTAATCATTTTTTCTGAAAAGAAATTCAAGTGTTTCTCAAACACTACACTATAACAAGAGTTTTTTTAAATATTATACGGTGCTTTAAGAAGCAAATTATAGGAAAATATATTTAGTGAGACTAATCTAATCTTCTTATAGAATGGTTGGTGATGTCATTCGGTCTCACTAATGCTCCTAGTACTTTTATGCGTCTCATGAATCATGCGAAGAAGCCCTTCATAGGGAAGTTTGTGGTTGTTGATGAGTCCACAAATTGTACTTATTTAAGGCTTTATTTTGATAAGAATAGTGTCTTCGAATGCTTATTTTGTCTCAATATCTAATGAAAACTCTTAAGTTTCAGGTATTTGAAGTTTTAGTGAAAGCATGGACACTTAGGCCCAAAAAGGAACAGAAAGACTAAAAAGAACGAAAAAGCTGAAGCCTGAGCATCGCTAAGAACACTTGGCGATTCGCCGAAGGGACGCACTCCGCCCTTCCTTCCAGTACGCGAAGCCCTGAAGGAGAAGGATAAAAAAGGCGATGAAAGGAGCAGTCGGCGTGCCGCCGAATAGATCCGCGAAGCAGTACTATGTCGCCCAATGACACAAAGCATGACGATGCTGAAGGCTGGTGCAAGACGGCGACAACTACACCAAAGGGCGAATAGCTGAGTTAATCGGCGATTCCGACTAATGTCGCCGAATGATCCGCCAACACTAATTTCTGAAGTCTAAAAATACTAAAGTTTTTATTAATTTTAGGGAGTCGAACATTATTATTTTTATTTACAATAGAATAGTACTTTTTAGATATTTTTTTCTCAAGTTTGGAGAGGGTTTTGGGAACTTTAAGAAATGAGTTCATCTTCCCCAAGTTGGAAGTGGGTCTTCTCTATTCTTCTTCCTTTGCTTAAATCAAGGTTTAATTTATTATACCCATTTGATTTTACTATCATTTTAGGTGTATTTTGTTATTTCTTGATGTGTGGCTAAAAACCCCATTCTTGGGGTATGATTTAGCAAATATGTGTTGATATTGTTGTTGGGTCTTGCTTGCTGATAGGTTAGATGTATTTTAATGGTGATTTCACCTAGTGGTTGTGGTTTAAT